>JACSYO010001335.1:52500-62500 GCA_016806645.1 Ophiodon elongatus | reverse complement strand
AGCTGCAGGAGGTGGGGAGGAGGTATGTGTTCATGGACAAAGGAGGAGGTCATACAGGAGGTCATAGAGGTCATACAGGAGGTCATAGAGGTCATACAGGAGGTCATAGAGGTCATACAGGAGGTCATAGAGGTCATACAGGAAGTCAAAGAGGAGGTCATAGAGGTCATACAGGAGGTCATAGAGGTCATACAGGAGGTCATAGAGGTCATACAGGAGGTCATAGAGGTCATACAGGAAGTCAAAGAGGAGGTCATAGAGGTCATACAGGAGGTCATAGAGGTCATACAGGAAGTCAAAGAGGAGGTCATAGAGGTCATACAGGAGGTCATAGAGGTCATACAGGAGGTCGGGGAAGCTTACAGCTGGTGATGCTCTTCTTGGGCAGAAGGTCTGACGCCTCCTCTGGTGCTCCAGGGTCCAGGTCTCCAGGGTCCTGGTCTCCAGGGTCCAGGTCTCCAGGGACCAGGTCTCCAGAGGCCAGTCCTCTGCAGCGCAGCACCAGCCTCAGGTCGGCGTGATGCAGAGAGAAGTAACGGCAGACCCGGCTGGCTTCATGGATGCTGCCTTCATCCAACAGCTGACCAATGAGAGCAGCCAGAGCGCTCCTCTCCTCTGGGCTCAGCGGCGAGCCGGTGCTCGCCCCCCCCCGGTCCTCCCCGGGCCCGGGGAGCCCCTCCAGAGCGAGGCAGCTCTCGGTGTTCAGGCCCGATATGTTGGAGAAGGAGAACTCCTTCATGAGCACCTCGTACGGGTTCTCCGGCGTGCTGGCGGGCGGCGGCAGGTTGAAGACGCTGTCCTGCTGCATGGCGGCGACCAGGAGGTGGCGCCGCACCCGGCTGACCCACAGCTGCTCCTCCAGGCTCTGCAGCCGGGCGGCGGGCGGCGGGCGGAGCAGCGAGAGCCAGTGGGCGGCGAGGCCGAGCAGCAGGCAGCGCTCCTGCACGTCCAGTAGCTCCGCCCCCGCCCCCGGCCCCGCCCCCAGCCCCGCCCCCGGCCCCGCCTGCGACAGGAAGAACCGGGAGGCCGATTCTGGATCAGTGCTTTCGGCCTTCAGCTGCTCGTGACATCGCCTCCAGAGGCCGACCCGGGTCTCCAGCCGGCTCCACTGCCGCTTGGCCTTCTGGGAGTTTACTTCCTGGAGAAGCTGAAAGGAAGAGAGGAGCGAAGCGTCAAGCAACCCTCTGATCCCTAAAGCAGTTTGGAGTCTGTCATATAAAAGTTCTGCTCCTCACTGGAAACAGAACCATCGTGACATAAATCATTAAAATGAAAAAACTTGGCAAATACTGGAATCTATATATTTCTCTGATTTGTTGTCACATGACTGTTGGTCTCAGGTGAATCAATCATGACGTCATAGTTTCTCTGAGGAACTCAGAATTTAATGTTTTTACAGAATCTGACTAAAGTAAATGGTTTATTAGTGGAGAGATTTTAAATGAGACACGTAGAATAAAATGTTTTTGGCTGCTTTGTCTGACGGAAGAGTTCGTCACATGATGTGTTCAAGGACCGTCGGAGAGATGAACATCTGACGATACGTTTACGTTTTTGCTGACGTACAGAAAACATTTTAAAACACTTGATTGCAACAAAAGCTCTGGTACAGAGATTCTTGAAGTGAAACATGTAATGTATAATGTAATGAGGCTCTGAGCCTCCAGGGGGCGGTGTGCTGCTCACCTGTGTGTAATGTATAATGTAATGAGCCTCTGAGCCTCCAGGGGGCGGTGTGCTGCTCACCTGTGTGTAATGTATGATGTAATGAGCCTCTGAGCCTCCAGGGGGCGGTGTGCTGCTCACCTGTGTGTAATGTATAATGTAATGAGCCTCTGAGCCTCCAGGGGGCGGTGTGCTGCTCACCTGGCTGAGCAGCAGGCGCTGGACGGGCAGCCCGGCCAGCAGGGCCGCCTGCCTGGCCGGGCCGTAGCGCCCTCTGGCCTGCAGAGCGTCCACCGCGGCCTGGAGCTCCTCCTGCTGGACGGAGGGAGAACTGCACTGCAGCAGCCGGGGGGACAAGCTGACCTCTGACCCCTGCAGCAGCTGGCTGAGCTGACTGAGCTTCCTGAAGTCTGGACCTACACACACACACACACACACACACACACACACACACACACACACACACACACACACACACACACACACACACACACACACACACACACACACACACACAGACACACACAGAGACACACACACACACAGACACACACACACACACACACACGGAGCGAGTGTTACCGGTTTGTTTGGCGGTGCGTTGCCGGGGTAACGGGCTCCGCTCACCGTTGGACTTGAGGAGCGTGTCCACGCTGGCCAGCAGCTGCAGCAGCCGGTGGAGGTCGAACTGAGAGGAGCAGCGCTGCAGCAGAGAGAGGAGCAGCACGGAGGCCTGGCTCTCCACCCACTGCAGGGGGAGGCCACCAGGAGGCGCAGGGCCAACGCTCCTCAGCTGCAGGAGGAGAAGGGGGAAGACAGGAGGAGGAGGAGGGAGGGAAAGGATGAGGAGGGAGAGGAGAGGAGGAGGGGAGGAGGAGGGGAAGAGGAGGAGGAAGACAGGAGGAGGAGGAGGGAGGGAAAGGAGGAGGAGGAGGATGAAGACAGGAGGAGGGGCAGAGGGGGGAGCAGGAGGAGGAGGAGAAGGAGGAGGACGAAAACAGGAGGAGGAGGAGGGAGGGAAAGGAGGAGGAGGGGGGAGAGGAGGAGGGAGAGGAGAGGAGGAGGGGAGGAGGAGGGGAAGAGGAGGAGGAAGACAGGAGGAGGAGGAGGGAGGGAAAGGAGGAGGAGGGGGGAGAAGAGGAGGGAGAGGAGAGGAGGAGGAGGAGGAGGATGGGAGGAAGAGGGAGGGGAGGAGGAGGGAGAGGAGAGGAGGAGGAGGAGGAGGAGGAAGACAGGAGGAGGGGGCAGAGGGGGGAGCAGGAGGAGGAGGAAGACAGGGAGGAGGAGGAGGAGGAAGAGGGGGAGGGGGGGAAGAGGAGGAGGGAGAGGAGAGGAGGAGGGGAGAGGAGGAGGAGGAGGAGTGGGGGGGAGAGGGGGAGGGGAGGAGGAGGAGGAGAGGGGGAGGGGGAGGGGAGGAGGAGGAGAGGAGAAGAGGAGGAGAGAAGGAGGAGAGGAGGAGAGAAGGAGGCGAGGAGGAGAGAAGGAGGCGAGGAGGTAGTTGATTTACCAACAAGAAAAAGGTTTCTTGCAGAGTACGGTAAAAAAAAAGTCAATGAAACGGTGAAAAGTAAAACAAGAGAATGTTCCTCAGACGGATCTCCTCCAGTGTCTTCAGCACCGTTTAGAAGAAGAGAAGTTATGAAGCCTTGAGTTTGTCAATTTGGTCGTCGCCATCTTGTTTTGTTGCAACCAGTCAACAGGAAGTGACCATATATGGACTGAGGAGGACGTAGAGACCTGTCAATCACCCTGTAGCCCCGCCCTAAAGCATCCCCTCTTTATGGTCTGTTAGAGACCTGTCAATCACCCTGTAGCCCCGCCCTAAAGCATCCCCTCATTATGGTCTGTTTGACTCTAAATGGACCATAATTTACTAAATGAACATCATGCTGTATTGAAGAAGACTTGAAACTAGAGATTGAGACATAAACTCATGTTTACAATGTTTACTGAGGGAATAAATCAAGAGAGAAGTAGAGTCATTTCTATAGACTTCTATACAACCAGAGGAGTCGCCCCCTGGTGGTCAGGACTTCTATACAACCAGAGGAGTCGCCCCCTGGTGGTCAGGAGAGAGAATGCAGCTTTAACACATGAAGCTTTGACTTCTATACAACCAGAGGAGTCGCCCCCTGGTGGTCAGGAGAGAGAATGCAGCTTTAAAGGTTGTCTCCTGTTGACTCACAGTGATGAGCGTCCTCTGGAAGTCCAACAGCTTCGCTTTGGCCTCAGAGAAGTTCCTGTAGTCACAACACAACTCAAACATCCTCAGCACCAGAACCAGAGGACAGTCCTGAGGGACACGAGGAGAAACACGTTGGTGTTATTGATTCGTTTGTTTTCACCAACTGAAGCTCAACGTGCTGCCTCTAATCACATGACATCGTTTTACCCGTTGGAAGAGCTCGAAGCCTCGTAGGAGGGGCCGGACGTGGCCCCGCCCCAGCAGCGTCCTCCAGATGATTGACAGGTCGTGCAGCGTCCAGTCGTGGTGCTGGGGGGCTTCGTCCAGGTGGGCGGTGGCCTCCCCGGATGCACCGCCATCGACGGAGGTCAACAACCACACGCAGAGGCCCGGCAGAAGCTCCGCCCCCTGTCGGAGCAGGACGGGGCAACGGGTGATGAGCATTTATGATCATCACATTTATAATCATCACATTTATAATCATCACATTTATGATCATCACATTTATGATCATCACATTTATGATCATCACATTTATGATCATCACATTTATGATCACGTGACTGTAGGTTCGGATCATAATAAATAAAAAAGGGAGCAAACATAACTTTTAGATCCCTGATCCTATTAATTAATAAATCTCTAGTTCATCACCAACACTACATTTTACTAGATTACATTGAACGCATCATGAGAACGTTATCATTTACCTTCAGCCAGTACTCATGTTCACTGAGCAGAGCCTGAAGGCATCATCATGTAACTGAAGGGAACCTCCGCTGGTTCTCCGTTAGCGGTGCTGCTAACGTTACTAGCGCTCCTCCTGTTGGTTCTCCGTTAGCGGTGCTGCTAACGCTACTAGCTCTCCTCCTGTTGGTTCTCCGTTAGCAGTGCTGCTAACGTTACTAGCTCTCCTCCTGTTGGTTCTCCGTTAGCGGTGCTGCTAACGTTACTAGCTCTCCTCCTGTTGGTTCTCTGTTAGCGGTGCTGCTAACATTACTAGCTCTCCTCCTGTTGGTTCTCTGTTAGCGGTGCTGCTAACATTACTAGCTCTCCTCCTGTCGGTTCTCTGTTAGCGGTGCTGCTAACGTTACTAGCTCTCCTCCTGTCGGTTCTCTGTTAGCGGTGCTGCTAACGTTACTAGCTCTCCTTCTGTTGCTTCTCCGTTAGCGGTGCTGCTAACGTTACTAGCTCTCCTTCTGTTGCTTCTCCGTTAGCGGTGCTGCTAACATTACTAGCTGTCCTCCTGTTGCTTTAAACACTGATTGGTTGTTTACAAAGTCACATGATCAGAGACCAGAGACTCATCATGATGTCCTGATCACATGATCACATGTTGTACTGGATACTGGAGGACATTAGACTGAGGGATCTGTGTGTATTTAGTTACCTGTTGACAGGCGGCCATCACAGCCAGCGTTGGGCAGCGTTGCAGCAGCGCCTCCTGCAGCAGGTACCTGCAGGGCGCCGCCTCCTCCTGGCTCTGCAGGAGGACCTGGAACAGCTCCCCGGGGTGCTCGGGGCTCCCAGGGGCCTCCTCCGCGTTCAGGGACACGGGCTGCTCCTCGGAGCCGCAGGGCCGCCTCCTCTGACTGCACACCTGCAGGTCCTGAAACGCCAGGCTCAGGTGGGCCCGCAGGGTGGGCCCGAACTGAGCCGCCAGCGACCTCACCTGGAGGAAGAGCCAAATATGGTCAGAGGAAGCAGCTCAGCCATCCGTCACTGATGTTCATGAGAAAAGCTCTTTGTGACGACTGACAGTAAAAACACGTTTTACAGGTGTGTGTGCACCTGCTGGGGCGGGAAGCTGTGCAGCTGGACGAACAACAGGAAGTGGATGAACTGTCCGTCATCAGTGCAGTGGGCGGGATACACGGAGCTGAGCGTCAGACGGTGGAGCTCACAGAACTCAACCGGCAACGCCCACTCCTGAGCCGCCTCATAGGACGACCTGCACACACACACACACACACACACACACACACACACACACACACACACACAGTATATGTGTGTATCCTTCTATGTGCGACCGTCACAACTAGAACCTGGAGACTCGTGGTTTTACCTGCAGATGCCCTTCTGCTCCAGGCTGTCCGTCACTGCAGCTTCCAGGTAGCCAATCAGCTCTTCTGCTGCTCCAGGCTCCGCCTCTGCCAGCTTTACACCTTTAGACACTGAAAAGACACAAATCAGTGTGTTTACCAGAGTGTGTAGACATTGTGTTGTTTTTACCCAGAGTGTGTAGTTGTGTGTTGTGCGTACCCAGAGTGTGTAGTTGTGCGTACCCAGAGTGTGTAGTTGTGTGTTGTGCGTACCCAGAGTGTGTAGTTGTGTGTTGTCCTGGCCCCAGTGCTGCATGATGGTGTTCAAGGCTCTGATGTCGACCCTCAGCTTGAGGCTACAGATCCCCGTCAGCTCACAGAAACAGACGGACGCCGACGTCACAGACGGAACATCAAAACTCTGGAGAGCCAAACTGTAGGTCTGCTGCATGACCTGCTGCAGCCTGACACACACACACACACACACACACACACACACACACACACACACACACACTAAATATCCTGATCTGAACAGCTGAAGCTACGTGTAGTCACGTGTAGTCCGTGTAGCCGCATCACGTGTAGTCAAGTGTAGCCACGTGTAGCCACGTGTAGTCGCATGTAGCTACATGTAGTCGCGTGTAGCTACATGTAGTTGCGTGTAGTCGCATGTAGCTACATGTAGTCGCGTGTAGTCGCATGTAGCTACATGTACCAACAACACAACCCACCAACCACCAACACAACCAACCACCAACACAACCAAGCTACATGTAGTTGCGTGTAGTCGCATGTAGCTACATGTAGTCGCGTGTAGTCGCATGTAGCTACATGTAGTTGCGCGTAATTGCATGTAGCTACATGTAGTCGCGCGTAGTCGCATGTAGCTGCGTGTAGTCGCATTTAGCTACATGTAGCTGCATGTAGCTGCGTGTAGTCGCATGTAGCTACATGTAGCTGCATGTAGTTGCGCGTAGTCACGTGTAGTCGCATGTAGCTACATGTAGTCGTGTGTAGTCGCATGTAGCTGCGTGTAGTTGCGTGTAGCTACATGTAGCTGCATGTAGTTGCGTGTAGTCGCATGTAGCTACATGTAGTTGCGTGTAGTCGCATGTAGCTACATGTAGTTGCGTGTACTCACAGCAGCGTGACGTCACTGCAGCCGCTCAGCTGCTGGACGAGGAAGGTGGCAAACGCAAAGGACGGTCGGCCGTGACGGAGGTAGTACAGGAAGTCCAGGTTCTCCACCAGAGCAAACCTGCCGACCAGCTGAGGGCTGGAGAAATGAGGCAGCTCTGACGTCTCTGCGGAGGACAATCCAACACGATGAATACACCGGAGACCATAACATCTCATTATAATATTACAGTATCGAGGGAAAGCTACGCTTCATGTGCTACGCTGGAAAGATAAAACAATACAAAGGTTAATGTGAGAAAACTAGAAGAGAATACACATCAGACAACTTCAACTACAACATCATGATGTCACCCCATGATGTCACCCCATGATGTCACCGCATGATGTCACCCCATGATGTCACCCCATGATGTCACCGCATGATGTCACCGCATGATGTCACCCCATGATGTCACCGCATGATGTCACCGCATGATGTCACCCCATGATGTCACCGCATGATGTCACCCCATGATGTCACCGCATGATGTCACCCCATGATGTCACCCCATGATGTCACCGCAGGATGTCACCCCATGATGTCACCGCAGGATGTCACCCCATGATGTCACCGCATGATGTCACCGCATGATGTCACCCCATGATGTCACCGCATGTCAGAGCTCACCGGTTGAATTGAGGGTGTTTGCCGACTGCCAGCCGAACAGCCGGGTGGGGTCCAGCGGGTGGAGCGCCTGCGAAACACAAACACAAAGCAGCGTCACCACGCAGCGTCACCACGCAGCGTCACCACGCAGCGGCACCACGCAGCGGCACCACGCAGCGGCACCACGCAGCGGCACCACGCAGCGTCACCACGCAGCGGCTACGTAGCGGTACCTGCAGCAGGTGGTAGACGGAGATGTCCGAAGAAGGGCCGGTTCCTCGGGGCCCGGAGGGGAACAGGGCGGCCCTCAGTTTCGGGTGGGGGGCCAGCGCCATCTTCAGGAGCTGGGGGTCCACCGTCCTCTCCGACCTGCCCGACCTTTCCCCCTGAACCACCACCTGCACACAGGAAGCTCATTGGAGGACTGGTCCAGACTGATGAGTCAGCTTGCTCAGGGGTCAGAGGTCGTGGTTGTTTACCTGGTTGATCCCTCCGGGGGCGAACATGATGGCCGCCAGGGCCAAGAGACTGTGGCCCTCCAGCAGCAGACTGCTCAGGGACGCCTGGCTGCCTGGTAGCAGCACCTGAGCGCTGGTTAGACTGGCCTGGAAGACCAGACCTGGATCTGGAACCCAGAGACACGGAGATGAGGTTACGAGTCTGTAGAACTCACCACAAATATAGTTTCATATATATATAGTGACATCTGAAGAAAGTTAATTATACTGCACTGAAGGAAACAAAACTCAGTAAAACAGTAAACTGAATTAATTAAGGTAAATTACATTATTTTAATATATATATATATAGATAGATAGATATATATAGTATGTTATGTTTGTCTCTCGGATATAAAAGATTAAAAGGAAATTAAATTGAATTAAAGCTGAAACTAATGATCATTTAATTATCAATTCATTCATTCATTAAATAACAATTATTTAATTTAATAAATACTAAATTAATTGCTTAAACTATTAGAAGTCAGATAATAACATCATCATAAATTTCCAGACTACAAAGTGACGTCTTGTTTTTTCGACCAAAAACCAAAAGATACTCATCATATATATAAAAATAAAGAGAAAAGCACCAAATCCTCAAATTCCAAAAGCTGGAACCAGAGGGTTTCTTCACCTTCTTCTTCTATGGTGCATTGAGGAGGTCAAACCTCCACATAACTAATTTATTGTCAGAGCAACGAGTTCATCTGGTTCACCCAGAACCAGAACCAGAACAGCGGTCCGGTACCTGACAGGTCTCTGGTGATCTCCTGGATCTTCACCAGCATCTCAAACCAGGGCTGGCTCTCAGACAGGCTCTGATTGGTCAACAGGGGACAGTTCCTGGGCGTCAACCTGTGGAGGACGGAGACAGATTACCATTAATAGAGGTGTAACGGGTCGTTATTGATCATGTGACATTGTTCACAACCAATCAGTGTTTAACAGGAGCAGAGCTAGTAACGTTAGCAGCACCGCTAACGGAGAACCAGTAGGAGGAGAGCTAGTAACGTTAGCAGCACCGCTAACGGAGAACCAACAGGAGGAGAGCTAGTAACGTTAGCAGCACGGCTAACGGAGAACCAACAGGAGGAGAGCTAGTAACGTTAGCAGCACCGCTAACGGAGAACCAACAGGAGGAGAGCTAGTAACGTTAGCAGCACGGCTAACGGAGAACCAACAGGAGAGCTAGTAACGTTAGCAGCACCGCTAACGGAGAACCAGCAGGAGGAGAGCTAGTAACGTTAGCAGCACCGCTAACGGAGAACCAACAGGAGGAGAGCTAGTAACGTTAGCAGCACCGCTAACGGAGAACCAGCAGGAGGAGAGCTAGTAACGTTAGCAGCACCGCTAACGGAGAACCAGCAGGAGGAGAGCTAGTAACGTTAGCAGCACCGCTAACGGAGAACCAACAGGAGGAGAGCTAGTAACGTTAGCAGCACCGCTAACGGAGAACCAACAGGAGGAGAGCTAGTAACGTTAGCAGCACCGCTAACGGAGAACCAACAGGAGGAGAGCTAGTAACGTTAGCAGCACCGCTAACGGAGAACCAGCAGGATAGCTAGTAACGTTAGCAGCACCGCTAACGGAGAACCAGCAGGAGAGCTAGTAACGTTAGCAGCACCGCTAACGGAGAACCAACAGGAGAGCTAGTAACGTTAGCAGCACCGCTAACGGAGAACCAACAGGAGAGCTAGTAACGTTAGCAGCACCGCTAACGGAGAACCAGCGGAGGTTCCCTTCAGTTACATGGTGATGCGTTCAGGCTCTGCTCAGTGAACATGAGTACTGGCTGAAGGTAAATGATAACGTT
>JACSYO010001335.1:27500-45000 GCA_016806645.1 Ophiodon elongatus | reverse complement strand
ACACACACGGGAGAGAGACAGGCAGGCAGGCAGGCAGGGAGGGAGAGAGACAGGCAGGCAGGCAGGCAGGCAGGCAGGCAGGCAGGCAGGCAGGCAGGCAGGGAGAGAGACAGGCAGGCAGGCAGGGAGAGAGACAGGCAGGCAGGCAGGCAGGGAGGGAGAGAGACAGGCAGGCAGGCAGGCAGGGAGGGAGAGAGACAGGCAGGCAGGCAGGGAGGGAGAGAGACAGGCAGGCAGGGAGGGAGAGAGACAGGCAGGCAGGCAGGGAGAGAGACAGGCAGGCAGGCAGGCAGGGAGAGAGACAGGCAGGCAGGCAGGGAGAGAGACAGGCAGGCAGGCAGGGAGAGAGACAGGCAGGCAGGCAGGGAGAGAGACAGGCAGGCAGGGAGAGAGACAGGCAGGCAGGGAGGCAGAGAGACAGACAGGCAGGCAGGGAGAGAGACAGGCAGGCAGGCAGGCAGGGAGAGAGACAGGCAGGCAGGCAGGCAGGGAGAGAGACAGGCAGGCAGGGAGAGAGACAGGCAGGCAGGGAGAGAGACAGGCAGGCAGGCAGGGAGAGAGACAGGCAGGCAGGGAGAGAGACAGGCAGGCAGGCAGGCAGGCAGGGAGAGAGACAGGCAGGCAGGCAGGAGACAGGCAGGCAGGGAGAGAGACAGGCAGGCAGGGAGAGAGACAGGCAGGCAGGCAGGCAGGCAGGGAGAGAGACAGGCAGGCAGGCAGGCAGGGAGAGAGACAGGCAGGCAGGGAGAGAGACAGGCAGGCAGGGAGAGAGACAGGCAGGCAGGGAGGCAGGCAGGGAGAGAGACAGGCAGGCAGGCAGGCAGGGAGAGAGACAGGCAGGCAGGGAGAGAGACAGGCAGGCAGGGAGAGAGACAGGCAGGCAGGGAGGCAGGCAGGGAGAGAGACAGGCAGGCAGGCAGGCAGGGAGAGAGACAGGCAGGCAGGGAGAGAGACAGGCAGGCAGGGAGAGAGACAGGCAGGCAGGGAGGCAGGCAGGGAGAGAGACAGGCAGGCAGGCAGGCAGGGAGAGAGACAGGCAGGCAGGGAGAGAGACAGGCAGGCAGGGAGAGAGACAGGCAGGCAGGGAGGCAGGCAGGGAGAGAGACAGGCAGGCAGGCAGGCAGGGAGAGAGACAGGCAGGCAGGGAGAGAGACAGGCAGGCAGGGAGAGAGACAGGCAGGCAGGGAGGCAGGCAGGGAGAGAGACAGGCAGGCAGGGAGAGAGACAGGCAGGCAGGCAGGCAGGGAGAGAGACAGACAGGCAGGCAGGCAGGCAGGCAGGCAGACAGGCAGGCAGACAGGCAGGCAGGGAGAGAGACAGGCAGGCAGGCAGGGAGAGAGACAGGCAGGCAGGCAGGCAGACAGGCAGGCAGGCAGGGAGAGAGACAGGCAGGCAGGCAGGGAGAGAGACAGGCAGGCAGGCAGGGAGAGAGACAGGCAGACAGGCAGGCAGACAGGCAGGCAGGCAGACAGGCAAGCAGACAGGCAGACAGGCAGGCATGGAGAGAGACAGGCAGACAGACAGTTAGTAAAGTTCACTTTCTTCCTTGTTGTTCTGTGTGTGTACACATTTACTCTCTTTAAAACGTGAAGATGCAGCACCCAGACGTCTCCTCCCCCCTCACAAGGAAACAGACGTCTCCTCCCCCCTCACAAGGAAACAGACGTCTCCTCCCCCCTCACAAGGAAACAGACGTCTCCTCCCCCCTCACAAGGAAACAGACGTCTCCTCCCCCCTCACAAGGAAACAGACGTCTCCTCCCCCCTCACAAGGAAACAGACGTCTCCTCCCCCCTCACAAGGAAACAGGACTCACCCTTGAGCAGCAGGCGGTGCTGCCTCTCTCCGCAGCGCTGCACCGGCGCCGCCTCGCCCTCCGCCTGGTGGTGGCTAACAATCCCGGACTCAAAATCCCACAAGGCCACTGTGGTCCGTCTGTTGCCGGGGGAGACGAAGGTCAGCTGGGCGGAGAACTCGGACACGGTGAGCAGAGACGGAGCGGACGACTCGGGGGCCGAGAAGGCCGCGGTCGCCACGCCGCGGGGCACCCTGCTGTGGGTGGAGGACGAGGCCCTGTGGGACCCCATGGGGGGGAGGGAGGAGGACCAGGAGGAGGAGAAGGAGCAGGAGGAGGAGGAGGAGGGAGCTGCAGACTTCTGGGCTCTGCTGTACATGGAGGCCAGACGAGCTTCCCAGGAGCTAGAGGAGTTAAGGTCAGAGGTCAGGGGTCAGGGGTCAGGTGTGTTTGTTTAGTCTGTTCTGGGCTCCTGTAGAAAGATGGCGTCCGCCTCATTCTCATTGATATTATATTCCATTTATGCAATAGACCCCACTAAATGCTACGCTGGCCCTTTAAAGATGAGATAATAAATAATAACAATAATATATATTTATATGAAATAATGTAAATATTTTCGGGTTGCACATTTTCATTATTGATTAATCTGCTGATAAATGTTTTACAAATATTGATAATATCCTCTCACAATTAAAATTCTAAAACCCAAAATATATTCATCAAATACTCACATTGTTTTTATTTTATATATATATATATATATAAATATTTTATAGAAAAAAATAATAGTAGAGAAAATATAAATAATAAAAAATATATATATATATATATATATATTATTTTTTTAAATTTTTTTATTTATATTTTCTCTACTATTATTTTTTTCTATAAAATATTTAAATAACAGCATCACATGTCAGCAAATATACATTTACATTACCTCCAGCAATAAAGTATATAGAATGCTAAACGAGGAACCAGTGAGTGTTGAGTCTTAATCTTTAAATAGATGCGGTTTTATTTTTGATCTAATTGTTTAAAACAGTTCCTCACTGCCCCGCAGCCCTCTGATCCATATCTACGCTCCTGTTTCCTGGAGGAGCCTCCAGTGGTCGGGAAGCCGATTAATAACCTTACAGCCCATAAGCGTTGTCACGGTGACCGGAGGTTTACCGGTCGGCGCTGAAGGCCGCTCCGAGGCCGGCGAGGCCGCAGCGGGAGCTGGGGAGGCCGTCCTGGTCCTCGGGACCCGGGGCCCGGGGGGGGGGGCGGGGCGGGGGGGCGGCACACAGCAGGTGGTCCGGGTGCACCCTGGGGAGACGGACACGGTGTTGGGACTCTTTATCACAACAACCCACACGGGACCCACACGGGACCCCACACGGGACCCACACGGACCCACACGGGACCCCACACAGAACCCCACACAGAACCCCACACAGAACCCCACACGGACCCACACGGGACCCCACACGGACCCACACGGACCCACACGGGACCCACACGGGACCCACACGGGACCCACACGGAC
The DNA here is from genome assembly GCA_016806645.1 of Ophiodon elongatus. Lineage (NCBI taxonomy): Eukaryota > Metazoa > Chordata > Actinopteri > Perciformes > Hexagrammidae > Ophiodon > Ophiodon elongatus. The sequence continues at coordinate 41,672 of JACSYO010001335.1, read as the reverse complement.
CCACACGGGACCCCACACGGGACCCCACACGGACCCACACGGGACCCCACACAGAACCCCACACGGACCCACACGGGACCCCACACGGGACCCACACGGACCCACACGGGACCCCACACAGAACCCCACACGGACCCACACGGGACCCCACACGGACCCACACGGACCCACACGGGACCCAGGGACCCACACCGGACCCCACACGGAACCCACACGGACCCACACCGGGACCCCACACAGAACCCCACACGGACCCACACGGACCCACACGGACCCCACACCGGACCCACACGGGACCCCACACGGACCCACACGGGACCCCACACAGAACCCCACACGGACCCACACGGGACCCCACACGGGACCCACACGGACCCACACGGGACCCCACACAGAACCCCACACGGACCCACACGGGACCCCACACGGACCCACACGGGACCCCACACGGGACCCCACACGGGACCCACACGGGACCCCACACGGGACCCACACGGACCCACACGGACCCCACACAGAACCCCACACGGGACCCCACACGGGACCCACACGGGACCCACACGGGACCCCACACGGGACCCCACACGGGACCCACACGGGACCCACACGGACCCCACACGGGACCCACACGGGACCCCACACGGGACCCACACGGGACCCACACGGGACCCCACACAGAACCCCACACGGGACCCACACGGGACCCACACGGACCCACACGGGACCCCACACAGAACCCCACACGGACCCACACGGGACCCACACGGGACCCACACGGGACCCACACGGGACCCCACACAGAACCCCACACGGAACCCACACGGACCGACACACGGACCCACACGGACCCCACACAGAACCCCACACGGACCCACACGGGACCCACACGGACCCCACACGGACCCACACGGGACCCACACAGAACCCCACACGGACCCACACGGACCCCACACGGACCCCCACACGGGACCCACACGGACCCACACGGACCACACGGGACCCACACGGACCCCACACCGGGACCCCACACGGGACCCACACGGACCCACACGACCCGCCAGGACCCCACACGGACCCCACACGGGACCCACACGGGACCCCACCGGACCCCACGGACCCCACACGGGACCCACACGGGACCCACACGGGACCCACACGGGACCCACACGGGACCCACACGGGACCCACACGGGACCCACACGGGACCCACACAGAACCCCACACGGACCCACACGGGACCCCACACGGAACCCCACACTGGACCCCACACGGGACCCACACGGACCCCACGCGGACCCCACGCGGGACCCCACGCGGGACCCGGGACACGGGGCCCACACGGGACACGGGATCCCACACGGGACACGGGACCCACACGGGACCCCACACGGAACCGAGACCAGAGACGCACCTGAAGTACAGGTCCAGGTCCACGGCCACGGCGGACTGAGACCGGGTCACGGCCACCGCGGTGCTGAGGTCAGCCGACACCTGGAGGAGGCAGAAGGAGGAGGAGGAGGAGGAGGAGGAGGGGGGGGGGGGGGGGGGGGGGGGGGGGGGGGGGGGGGGGGGGGGGGGGGGGGGGGGGGGGGGGGGGGGGGGGGGGAGCCGATGAGGTCGTCCTCCGCTTGGAGAGAAGTTAGGTGAGACGGGAGGTCGATGCTGGCCAGCAGGCGGCCATCAGGGACGTGGTGCACAGCTGGAGGCTCAGTGAAGGAGATTCAGGTTCCTCAGGGGGCCTCCAGTCAGGCAGGCAGGCAGGCAGTCAGTCAGTCAGTCAGTCAGTCAGTCAGTCAGACAGACAGACTCAGGTCCAGTCCCAACGTCCCCTAAGGACTCAGACCCTGACCCCTCAGGACTCAGACCCTGAGGGGACTCAGATCCTGACCCTGAGGGGACTCAGACCCTGAGGGGACTCAGATCCTGACCCTGAGGGGACTCAGACCCTGAGGGGACTCAGACCCTGACCCCTCAGGACTCAGATCCTGACCCCACAGGACTCAGACCCTGACCCCTAAGGACTCAGACCCTGAGGGGACTCAGACCCTGACCCCTCAGGACTCAGACCCTGACCCCTCAGGACTCTCGTTTTGGTCAAAACACCTTCAATAACAAAACGACATGTTTGATGAATAAATAATAAATATGCTCTGATGTCCATCTTTAATCCTTAATGTTGTTGTGTAAATGTAATCTACCAGGCTGACCCCCCACGTGTCCTCTCTGTTTACGGCTCCATGCTTCCACTGGTTGCCCCGTGTTTAACGTCACATTGCTATGAATTGTGGGTAATTCCCTCGAGCAAAGTCTGCATCAAATGCTGACTTGTGACAGAGGCTTAGCTTAGCGTAGTGTAGCATAGCATAGCTTAGCGGTCCTCTGTAAGCAGAGGATACAGATAAGTCCGGAGCAGCTGAGGCTGAACAGGAAGTCCCTGCAGACACAGTGGTGGACGGCGGAGCGTCGGCTGTCGTCGCTCGGCCGGATGCGGCAGCAGGACGACGTCTGTGGCTCCTCCCCCGTCTGTGGCTCCTCCCCCGGCTGTGGCTCCTCCCTCGGCTGTGGCCCCTCCCCCGGCTGTGGCTTCTCCCCCGGCTGTGGCTCCTCCCTCATCTGTGGCTCCTCCCCCGGCTGTGGCTCCTCCCCCAGCTGCTGCCACTGCAGCTGTAACAGCCAATCACGGTTCAGCAGCACGCAGACGCAGCCGGCGGTGAACGACAACACGAGCACCGACTGCAGCTCTCGCACATCTGGAAGGAAGACGCAGTCAGGCATCAACACCCTGGAGAGGACAGCTACAACTCCTCTTTACTGCACAACAGTCATGATGACAGAAATCATTAAAAACATAAAAAAGAAAGTTAAATTTCTTCGATAATTTATTTTACAAAAATTGGAAAGCACTCTAATAAAACAACACTGGTGACACTTGTTTTAAACAATGTTGGATATTTAGATTTTAAACTATTCACATGTCTCGTCTCCTCTCCTCTCCTCTCCTCTCCTCTCCTCTCCTCCTTCAGTCAGAGTTTCTCCTCCTTGTCACATGACTTCCGGTCATGAATAAATCATGATGTCATAGTTTCTCTGAGCTCGGAGTTTAATGTTTTTACAGATTCTGACTAAAGTAAACGGATTATTAGAGGAGAGATTTTAAACGAGACACGTAGAATAAAATGTTTTTGATGAAACAGAATTTTAAGCAATAAATTTGGCTGCTTTTCCTGTTCGTCACACACGATGTGTTCAAGGACCGTCGGACAGTTGAACACCTGACGGTCATGTCTGTTCCACAGCTTCTGGCTGAGAAACTGTGTTTTACAGAGAGTTAATAATATCAGAGACAGCGTGTCTCAGACCCGGTCCCGGTAGACACGGTCCCGGTGGTAGACCCGGTCCCGGTACTCACTCTGGTCCCGGTAGACCCGGTCCCGGTGGTAGACCCGGTCCCGGTGGTAGACCCGGTCCCGGTACTCACCCTGGTCCTGCTCCCTGACGGCCTGCAGCAGGCGGCCTGCAGGACACTCGGAGACTCTGAGGACAGAGATGGAGGACGATGGCTCCGCCTCCAGCAGCGTCAGGTCCCACTGAGCTCCAACCGCCAGCAGTCTGGAGCTGCTGGCACCTCCACCCACACCTCCACCCACACCTCCACCCGCACCGCCATCCTGGTGCTCCTCCCAGGAGAAGCTGAGGAGACACACGCAGTACTTATGTACTACACCTCAGAGACACATGGAGTACTCTTATGTAGTACTTCTTATGTACTCCACCTCAGAGACACATGGAGTACTCTTATGTAGTACTTCTTATGTACTCCACCTCAGAGACACATGGAGTACTTCTTACTGTACTACACCTCAGAGACACATGGAGTACTTCTTCTGCAGTACTTCTTACTGTACTACACCTCAGAGACACATGGAGTACTCTTATGTAGTACTTCTTACTGTACTACACCTCAGATACACATGGAGTACTTCTTACTGTATTACACCTCAGAGACACAGGGAGTACTTCTTCTGCAGTACTTCTTATGTACTCCACCTCAGATACACATGGAGTACTTCTTCTGCAGTACTTCTTATGTACTCCACCTCAGAGACACATGGAGTACTCCTATGTAGTACTTCTTACTGTACTACACCACAGATACACATGGAGTACTTCTTATGTACTCCACCTCAGATACACATGGAGTACTTCTTCTGCAGTACTTCTTATGTACTCCACCTCAGATACACATGGAGTACTTCTTCTGCAGTACTTCTTATGTACTCCACCTCAGAGACACATGGAGTACTCCTATGTAGTACTTCTTATGTACTCCACCTCAGAGACACATGGAGTACTCCTATGTAGTACTTCTTATGTACTCCACCTCAGAGACACATGGAGTACTCCTATGTAGTACTTCTTATGTACTCCACATGAATGAGCCCGTGTCAGATTAAAGCCGTGTATTACATAAATAAATGAAGGGACTCACTCCGCGTAACAACCGTCCACTTCGGCCGGAGGAGCCTCTCTGTCCGCCGGGTCCCAGACCACCAGCCGGCCCCGGAGCCCCAGACATCCGAGCAGGGAGCCTCCAGGAGCCAGCTCGGCTCTCTGGATGTCCGCCACCCGGCCACAGTGCGGGTTCTCCGGGATCACACACACCTCTATGGAGCTCCTCTCCGGCCGCGGAGCCGCCTCCAACATCTCCACGCGGGAACCGGACGGTGCGTTCAGGGCCTCACTGTGGAGACATGTCTGGAAAAAAGACAATCAATTAAACGGCCAGTACATCGACGGTAACAGAAAAGTTTGGACGTTTCTTCCCGTAAAACAGCAGCTGACTCTGAGAGTCACGTGTTCTGTCTGCTCCTGTCAGCTGACCAGATCCGACCAATAGAGAAACGAGAAAACAGTCCAGTTAATCGAATGACGACGTTGGTTTCAAGGAAGAAACGATCAGCACATTTAATCATTCTTATTTTCATCAAAAATACAAATAAAATAATAAAATAAAAAAATAATAACAAATTTAATTTGTTCTAGTTTTTGTATGTATTGTGCATTCGATTGCTTTTCCCTGAAAGACACAGGAGGCGGAACCGGAACCGGAAACCAGAAGCTCTCTTAACGTCGCAACGAGGGAACCTAGATCTCTTTGTAATCCGCAGCTCAGATTCTTTTGCAGTCCTGCTCGCTACAGTCACACCATGTCGGACGAGGGGAAACTGTTCATCGGAGGGCTGAGCTTCAACACAAATGAAGAAAGTCTGGCAGCGGCCTTCGGTAAATATGGCGCCATCGAGAAGGTGGACGTGATCCTGGACAAAGAAACCGGAAGATCTCGCGGCTTCGGCTTCGTCAAATTCGAGAACGCTGAAGACGCCAAAGACGCGCGCGAGGCCATGCACGGGAAGGACCTGGACCAGCGCTGCATCCGCGTGGACGACGCGGGAAAGGGCGGCCGCGGCGGGCGGAGCTTCGGTAGCGGCGGCGGCGGCGGAGGCGGCGGGAGAGGCTTCGGGGGCGGTAGAGACGGAGGTGGAGGAGGAGGTGGAGGATATAGCGGCGGGAGGAGCGGCGGCTACAGCAGCGACCGGAGCTACGGGGAACGAAGCTACGGGGGCGACCGGAGCTCCGGGGGTCGAGGCTACCAGGACCGAAGCTACGGGGACCGAGGATCCGGGGGGCGAGGCTCCGGGGGATACCAGTCATCCGGGTACCGGAGCGGCGGCGGCGGAGGCGGCGGCGGCTACAGAGACAACCGTCAAGGTGGAAACGAGGACCGCAGCTCGTCTTACCGGGACGGGTACGACAGCTACACCAACAACGAGTGAACACCGCCCCCCGCCCCGGCGGCGCGGTGTCGTCACGTGCCCCCCCGGCCGCGTCTCGAAACACGCGCTCCTCCGAACAAAGATGGCCGCGTGTTTTCTTGCCGAGCTTCGTTTTGTATTCTGTTCTTGTAGCTCGAGCATCTTAAGTGAAGTGTACCAGAAACGTGATGATTAGATGTAGAGAACCATAACGTGTATTTAGTGAATAATAACAGCTACTGTGACATGAATCATTAAAAAAAAAAAAAGAATTAATTTGTTTTGATTTATTTTTTTCAAAAATTGGGAAATAATGGAATTCAAATATCCAATTTTTTTATATAAGTTTCTACTTTTCAATGTTGGGGAGAAGAGGAGGCTCTTTGTTTTTTATATATATATATATATATATATATATTTATATATATATATATATATTTATATATATATATATTAATTAATTAAAAAAACGTCACATTTTTACAACCTTCTCTCCTCATCCCTCGTCCTCTCTTCTCTCCTCTCCTCTTGCTCTTCGTTCAGCAGAAGTTTAGTCAAAGTTTCTGACTTGGGTCATGTGACCTGCTTTTTTTCATTTTAAATTAAATAAATTGTGTATGTATGTATATACATACACATACATGTGATGTTAAATCAGTTTGACTGAGGGCAAGGCTAAGTTATAACTTAATATTTTAACTTTAACGTTGAACTACAGCGGTGTCTTTGTGTATATATATACACGCATTTATATATGTATATATGCATGTATACATACTGTATATATATATATATATATACACGCATTTATATATGTATATATGCATGCATGTATACATACTGTATATATACTCATTTATATATGTATATATGCATGTATACATACTGTATATATATATACACGCATTTATATATGTATATATGCATGTATGTATACATACTGTATATATACACATACTGTATATATATACACATGTGAACATATATATATGTATATATGCATGTATGTATACATACTGTATATATATACATGTGAACATATATATATATGTATATATGCATGTATGTATACATACTGTATATATATACATGTGAACATATATATGTATATATGTATATATATGCATGTATGTATACATACTGTATATATACACATGTGAACATATATATATATGCATGTATGTATACATACTGTATATATACACATGTGAACATATATATATATGCATGTATGTATACATACTGTATATATACACATGTGAACATATATATATATGTATATATATAATTAGTGTTTGGTAGATTACGACTCTGTAACGATGCTTCTTGGTAATAAATGTTATACCGTTAGAAAGACGTTTATTTACCTTTGATGGAGCTCCATCTGTGAGGAGGAGCACAGTGAGGAGGAGCACAGTGGGGAGGAGCACAGTGAGGAGGAGGAGCACAGTGGGGAGGAGCACAGTGAGGAGGAGGAGCACAGTGAGGAGGAGCACAGTGGGGAGGAGCACAGTGAGGAGGAGGAGCACAGTGAGGAGGAGCACAGTGGGGAGGAGCACAGTGAGGAGGAGCACAGTGAGGAGGAGGAGCACAGTGAGGAGGAGCACAGTGAGGAGGAGGACAGTGAGGAGGAGGACAGTGGGGAGGAGGAGGACAGTGAGGAGGAGGAGCACAGTGGGGAGGAGGAGCACAGTGGGGAGGAGCACAGTGGGGAGGAGCACAGTGAGGAGGAGGAGCACAGTGAGGAGGAGCACAGTGAGGAGGAGCACAGTGAGGAGGACAGTGGGGAGGAGGAGCACAGTGAGGAGGAGGACAGTGGGGAGGAGGAGCACAGTGAGGAGGAGCAGCACAGTGAGGAGGAGCAGCACAGTGAGGAGGAGGGTTAGACCATGAGAGTTACCAAATCTTCTCTGCCAATAACAAACAGCTTATTCTGCTGTTGTTGTTGTTGACTCTTGTTTGTTGTTGACTCTTGTTTGTTGTTGACTCTTGTTTGTTGTTGTTGACTCTTGTTTGTTGTTGTTGACTCTTGTTTGTTGTTGACTCTTGTTTGTTGTTGACTCTTGTTTGTTGTGGTTTGGTAGATGATTGGAGTCTATCAGTAACAAGGAAGAAACAAAACATATTGACAATTTTACAATTTATTCATTGAACAAACAGTCAGGAGCCTGCACCTCCTCATGCAGGTCCCCAGCCTGCACCTCCTCATGCAGGTCCCCAGCCTGCACCTCCTCATGCAGGTCCCCAGCCTGCACCTCCTCATGCTGGTCCCCAGCCTGCACCTCCTCATGCTGCAGGTCCCCAGCCTGCACCTCCTCATGCTGCTGGTCCCCAGCCTGCACGTCCTCCTCATGCTGGTCCCCAGCCTGCACCTCCTCCTCATGCTGCAGGTCCCCAGCCTGCACCTCCTCATGCTGGTCCCCAGCCTGCACCTCCTCCTCATGCTGCAGGTCCCCAGCCTGCACCTCCTCATGCTGGTCCCCAGCCTGCACCTCCTCCTCATGCTGCAGGTCCCCAGCCTGCACCTCCTCATGCTGGTCCCCAGCCTGCACCTCCTCCTCATGCTGCAGGTCCCCAGCCTGCACCTCCTCATGCTGGTCCCCAGCCTGCACCTCCTCCTCATGCTGCAGGTCCCCAGCCTGCACCTCCTCATGCTGGTCCCCAGCCTGCACCTCCTCCTCATGCTGCAGGTCCCCAGCCTGCACCTCCTCATGCTGGTCCCCAGCCTGCACCTCCTCCTCATGCTGCAGGTCCCCAGCCTGCACCTCCTCATGCTGGTCCCCAGCCTGCACCTCCTCCTCATGCTGCAGGTCCCCAGCCTGCACCTCCTCATGCTGGTCCCCAGCCTGCACCTCCTCCTCATGCTGCAGGTCCCCAGCCTGCACCTCCTCATGCTGGTCCCCAGCCTGCACCTCCTCCTCATGCTGCAGGTCCCCAGCCTGCACCTCCTCATGCTGGTCCCCAGCCTGCACCTCCTCCTCATGCTGCAGGTCCCCAGCCTGCACCTCCTCCTCATGCTGGTCCCCAGCCTGCACCTCCTCATGTTGCAGGTCCCCAGCCTGCACCTCCTCCTCATGCTGGTCCCCAGCCTGCACCTCCTCATGCTGCAGGTCCCCAGCCTGCACCTCCTCCTCATGCTGGTCACCAGCCAGCACCTCCTCCTCGTGCTGGTCTCAAGTCCCCAGCCTGCACCTCCTCCTCGTGCTGGTCCCCAGCCTGCACCTCCTCCTCGTGCTGGTCTCAAGTCCCCAGCCTGCACCTCCTCCTCGTGCTGGTCTCAAGTCCCCAGCCTGCACCTCCTCCTCGTGCTGGTCTCAAGTCCCCAGCCTGCACCTCCTCCTCATGCAGGTCACCAGCCTGCACCTCCTCATGCTGCAGGTCCCCAGCCTGCACCTCCTCCTCGTGCTGGTCCCCAGCCTGCACCTCCTCATGCTGCAGGTCCCCAGCCTGCACCTCCTCCTCCTGCACCTCCTCCTCATGCTGGTCTCAAGTCCCCAGCCTGCACCTCCTCCTCGTGCTGGTCTCAAGTCCCCAGCCTGCACCTCCTCCTCATGCAGGTCACCAGCCTGCACCTCCTCATGCTGCAGGTCCCCAGCCTGCACCTCCTCCTCGTGCTGGTCCCCAGCCTGCACCTCCTCCTCGTGCTGGTCTCAAGTCCCCAGCCTGCACCTCCTCCTCGTGCTGGTCTCAAGTCCCCAGCCTGCACCTCCTCCTCGTGCTGGTCACCAGCCTGCACCTCCTCATCCTGCAGGTCCCCAGCCTGCACCTCCTCCTCGTGCTGGTCCAGCCTGCACCTCCTCCTCGTGCTGGTCTCAAGTCCCCAGCCTGCACCTCCTCCTCGTGCTGGTCTCAAGTCCCCAGCCTGCACCTCCTCCTCGTGCTGGTCCCCAGCCTGCACCTCCTCCTCGTGCTGGTCTCAAGTCCCCAGCCTGCACCTCCTCCTCGTGCTGGTCTCAAGTCCCCAGCCTGCACCTCCTCCTCGTGCTGGTCTCAAGTCCCCAGCCTGCTGGTGGTGACTCCAGCACCATCAGCCTGATGAAATTGGATCGTGGGTCAAAGTGAGGAGGAGGGGGGGAGGAGGCTCTGCTGACTCTCCACTAGAGGAACCGGGTTCTCCATTAAAGGAACCAGACTCTCCACTAGAGGAACCGGGTTCTCTACTACAGGAACCGGGTTCTCCATTAGAGGATCCAGACTCTCCACTAGAGGAACCGGGTTCTCCATTAGAGGAACCAGAGTCTCCACTAGAGGAACCAGACTCTCCACTAGAGGAACCAGACTCTCTACTCGAGGAACCGGGTTCTCCATTAGAGGAACCAGACTCTCCACTAGAGGAACCGGGTTCTCCATAAAACCAACCTCCACTAGAGGAACCAGACTCTCCACTAGAGGAACCAGACTCTCCACTAGAGGAACCGGGTTCTCTACTACAGGAACCGGGTTCTCCATTAGAGGATCCAGACTCTCCACTAGAGGAACCGGGTTCTCCATTAGAGGAACCAGAGTCTCCACTAGAGGAACCAGACTCTCCACTAGAGGAACCAGACTCTCTACTCGAGGAACCGGGTTCTCCATTAGAGGAACCAGACTCTCCACTAGAGGAACCGGGTTCTCCATTAGAGGAACCAGACTGTCCACTAGAGGAACCAGACTCTCCACTAGAGGAACCAGGCTCTCCACTAGAGGAACCAGACTCTCTACTAGAGGAACCGGGTTCTCCATTAGACGAACCAGACTCTCCACTAGAGATACCAGGCTCTCTACAAGAGGAACCAGACTCTCCACTAGAGGAACCAGACTCTCGACTAGAGGAACCGGACTAGAGGAACCAGACTCTCCACTAGAGGAACCAGACTCTCTACTAGAGGAACCAGGCTCTCTACTAGAGGAACCAGACTAGAGGAACCAGACTCTCCACTAGAGGAACCAGGCTCTCTACTAGAGGAACCAGACTAGAGGAACCAGGCTCTCCACGAGAGGAACCGGACTCTCCAGTAGAGGAACCAGGCTCTCCACTAGAGGAACCAGACTAGAGGAACCAGACTCTCCACTAGAGGAACCAGACTAGAGGAACCAGACTCTCCACTAGAGGAACCAGACTAGAGGAACCAGGCTCTCCACTAGAGGACAACGCTCGCCCCCAGAGCGGTTCATCAAAGACTACCTCAGGAAAATTGGAGGTTGGTCACGTGCTATATATACATATATATACATATATATATATATATGCATGTGTTGTGTGTATATATGTATATACAGATATACGTCTGTGTATTATGTATGTATATATATATATATTATGTGTATATATATATATACATACACACCTACTGAGGTAACATCACCTGTATAATATATATGTATAATATATATATATATATAATACATATATATACATATAATATATATTATATGTATACATATAATATATATTATATATATATATATATATATATGCATGTGTTGTGTGTATATATGTATATACAGATATACGTCTGTGTATTATGTATGTATATATATATATATTATGTGTATATATATATATACATACACACCTACTGAGGTAACATCACCTGTATAATATATATATATATATATATATATATAATACATATATATACATATAATATATATTATATATATATGAGAGCCTCCAAACTGATGATGTCATATCTAACGGCTTCATCAGAGCCAGCGGATCATCCCTAAAAGTCCCGCCGAGACCAGGCTGTTCTCGGCGGGCACCGTGAGCGCTGACCGCCCGCTGCTGGCGGGGCTTCCCGGTCCCGCTGCATGACGTCACATCTCCGAAACCGTCATCTTATTCTTAAGGAGAGCGACTCGACCACAGATTTGATGCTTCAACAACTAACTTCTCGCCTAAAATAATCCGGAAACGACATTCCGTGACTTAACAGTATTTAGAAACGCTCAACTTCCAGTTGAGCATCTTCTCCTCCGCCATTGTTCCCTGTTGCTGGAGCGAAATGCATTCTGGGATATTTGGCTGTCCCGAGCACGGACCAGTCACCTCCGATGAAAATGGGCGGAGCAAGCCCCATCCGGGCATTTGGACCGTGCTTGGCTCGATGCGGACTTTAGGGCTGGATTCGAATAGTCCAAAAAATGACCTCCGAACGTCTCCACTTCTCCTTGACCTTTGTGGAAAAGGAAGGATAGTTAGGAGACTTCATGAGGAGTTAGGAAAAGACAAAGCGGTGTTTAGAGGATCCGACTCCACTTTCACTAAACTACGTAGTTCTGCTGCGACGGGAGACGCATGTTAGTGACGTCATGCTGCAGCGGTGAAACTACAATGTTCAGGAGACGGACTACAAAGAAGAGCTTCTTAGATTCTTATTACAGTGTTGCGTCATAACAACATAAACAACCTGGTTCATAGTATTACTTTATTAATATAAACAACCTGGTTCATAGTATTACTTTATTAATATAAACAACCTGGTTCATAGTATTACTTTATTAATATAAACAACCTGGTTCATAGTATTACTTTATTAATATAAACAACCTGGTTCATAGTATTACTTTATTAATATAAACAACCTGGTTCATAGTATTACTTTATTAATATAAACAACCTGGTTCATAGTATTACTTTATTAATATAAACAACCTGGTTCATAGTATTACTTTATTAATATAAACAACCTGGTTCATAGTATTACTTTATTAATATAAACAACCTGGTTCATAGTATTACTTTATTAATATAAACAACCTGGTTCATAGTATTACTTTATTAACTACATAAACAACCAGGTTCATAGTATTACTTCATTAACATAAACAACCTGGTTCATAGTATTACTTTATTAATATAAACAACCTGGTTCATAGTATTACTTTATTAATATAAACAACCTGGTTCATAGTATTACTTTATTAATATAAACAACCTGGTTGGGAATCAGAATGTTTGCAGCCAGATGATCAAATGAAAATAGGAATATGCCGAGAGGATTGTTGTTTTATAGATTCTGCTTGTGGAACTTCTGTCTGAGCACAATCTGCCAATGTCTGATGACGTGTATGAAATTATGAACTTGTATCTAAGACTTCGTGAAATGATTCCTGATGGCTCGGGGTATGAAATATGTGCTGTGATGTCAATATAACTGTCAAGTCAGGTGTAATCTGTAGCATCAGCACCATGGACAGCACTACGGATAGTGTAGCGCACGTGGACGTGCACGCTGTTCCATTCATACTTTTTTTCCAGAATTCGGCAGATTTGTTTAATTAGGCAAAGAGCACGTGCAGATTAAGATTTTTTTAATTTTGAGCACGCTCATGCGCAAGCGTTGCATTTGATTGAGCGGCAATCTAGTTATTAATTGTCTCTTAACTGTCAGTTTAATTATTACTTTGCTGATGAAGCCATTTTGTAATCAGACTGAAGATGTCTCCTGCCGTGGTGAAGGAACGACTGGCTCCGACACACGGACCAAAACAACAACAACCTCGCTTCAGCTTCTTTTCCAAACCCGATTTTGAAACTCTTGCAACGCTGAAATGTAAAGAACCATTTTTTAGGAAAAGTAAGTGAAGTTGGATGATGCAACTGGTTACTAATTCCATTTAATTATTTTGTAAATGCGACTAGATGTGCCTATCGACGGTATTAAATTAAACTAAATAAATAAAATCAAAGTACACCAACGATTCCATTCCAAACACACTTCAGGTGTGTAGTGCGCAGGCCGCTGTCCATGGTGCTGAATGAGTTACACTGCAGGCTCTTCCTAAGTTGTATTCCCTGACCTGTCTGCTGTCCATGGTGCTGAATGAGTTACACTGCAGGCTCTTCCTAAGTTGTATTCTCTGACCTGTCTGCTGTCCATGGTGCTGCTGCTAGTGGAGACAGTGATGGTGCATTCATTGGCAGGATGGACAATTTCTCAGGGCAAAAGAAAAGCATTGGTCAGCTGTTCATGAGTGGAAGTGCGCTTGGCGAGCTGATATATATTCTATTATTCATTAAATACATCGGCCTATAGCTTATCTTTTTTGCTGGTTAGTCGCCATCATTGTGTGGCCAGCTGTTAGAACTACATGCTCGTGTTCGTAGCATCCTGCTCTCAACTAGGTGACAACAATGTGAGGTTGTACCATCGTTGTACCATCGTTGTACCATCGTTGTACCATCGTTGTACCATCGTTGTACCATCGTTGTACTCGGTGAAATGCGCATATAGCTGCGCACTGTGGTTTTCTTGCGCGGGGCAGATTGTCGTCCACATGCCCCGTGTGGAACAGATTAAGGTCGACACAGTTCATGAAGTTCACCAAATCATTCCCGTTTATTATTTTTGTTCTGTTGGGTTTGTATGCATGT
>JACSYO010001335.1:0-22500 GCA_016806645.1 Ophiodon elongatus | reverse complement strand
TTAAAACCACAACATGTATTAACGCTAAGTGAAGAAAAAGCTGCTGTGACATGAATCATTAAAAAAAAAACAAAATAAGTTGAATTTCTCTGACTATTTATTTTACAAAAATTGGGACACAATGGGATGTAAATATCGAAAACCTTTCTACGCGTGATGTTTCTTTTTTTTGGGGGGGGGGGCTCTTTGTTCTATCCACATGTTTCCATCCTCTCCTAACATCCAGAAGTTTAGTCTAAGTTACTGATTTATTGTCACGTGACTGTTGCTCAGCTGAATCAATCATGACTTTAGTTTCACCGAGGAGCTCAGAATTTAATTTTTTTATTTTACAGAATCTGGTTAAAACGAACTATTTTAGACGGACTTAAAGTGATCGTGATGACATCTCACGCTAAATTTGGCGGCTTTTGGTCACGATGTGTTCAAGGGCCGTCGGAAAGTTGAAAATCCGACCATCGTGTCTTTTCACAGCTTCTGGCTGATGTAAATTGGTTTTGTGATATTTTTAAACGTTTTATGAATCCCGCCAAAGGGTTTTGGGGTTCAGAGTTGTTATAAAAGACCGCGTGTCTCGAGCCGTTAACATGCGTTATTGTGTTCTCGGGGCTTGTGACGTCATAAGTCGCAGCCCAAGTCCTGTTCCAATTCTGAAGTCCGCATCGAGCCAAGCACGGTCCAAATGCCCGGATGGGGCTTGCTCCGCCCATTTTCATCGGAGGTGACTGGTCCGTGCTCGGGACAGCCAAATATCCCAGAATGCATTTCGCTCCAGCAACAGGGAACAATGGCGGAGGAGAAGATGCTCAACTGGAAGTTGAGCGTTTCTAAATACTGTTAAGTCACGGAATGTCGTTTCCGGATTATTTTAGGCGAGAAGTTAGTTGTTGAAGCATCAAATCTGTGGTCGAGTCGCTCTCCTTAAGAATAAGATGACGGTTTCGGAGATGTGACGTCATGCAGCGGGACCGGGAAGCCCCGCCAGCAGCGGGCGGTCAGCGCTCACGGTGCCCGCCGAGAACAGCCTGGTCTCGGCGGGACTTTTAGGGATGATCCGCTGGCTCTGATGAAGCCGTTAGATATGACATCATCAGTTTGGAGGCTCTAACGAGGATCACGTGGTCTGTTATGTTCACAAGTCAATTTATTTTGTATAGCCCAAAAATCATAAATTACAAATGTGCCTCATGGCTTTACAATCTGTACACAAACGACATCCTCTGTCCCGGGACCTCATCGGCCCCCAAAAAACCTTCAGGAGAGCAACAGAGGAGGATCCTCTCCCAGGATGGACAGAATAAACAGCACAACACATTCAATGCATATGACATAATGATTCATGTAATGAGAGTAGTAGCATGATGAAGTTACAACACATTCAATGCATATGACATAATGATTCATGTAATGAGAGTAGTAGCATGATGAAGTTACAACACATTCAATGCATATGACAATGATTCATGTAATGAGAGTAGTAGCATGATGAAGTTATAACACATTCAATGCATATGACAATGATTCATGTAATGAGAGTAGTAGCATGATGAAGTTACAACACATTCAATGTATATGACAATGATTCATGTAATGAGAGTAGTAGCATGATGAAGTTACAACACATTCAATGTATATGACAATGATTCATGTAATGAGAGTAGTAGCATGATGAAGAAGTTACATCTCCCAATAATTACAGCAGCAGTGGATATAGTAGAATAATAATAGAAGCATTAATGGTATTGACCATACTAAATGCAATGCAACTAGAAATAATAACAGCAGTAGGTGTCGGGCAGGAGCACAGCAGGACCAGATAAGACCAGGGTCCAGATAAGACCAGGGTCCAGATAAGACCAGGGTCCAGATAAAACCCTGATTCATAGAAACCTGCGAGAAGGCACAAAGACTCCGGGATGGAGCAGAGTTAGTAATGTGCATTAATTCATACAGAAGGAAAATAGAGAAGAATGTGGACACACACACACACACACACACACACACACACACACACACACACACACACACACACACACACACACACACACACACCACACCACACACACACACACACACACACACACACACACACACACACACACACACACACACACACACACACACACACACACACACACACACACACACACACACACACACACACACACACACACACACACACACACACACACACACACACACCTTGGTTGAACCGGAAGCTGGTCTGATCTAGCTCTTGGTCCAGTCCCGAGGCCTCACTGAGGGGGGAGAGGGAGGGAGGAGGAGGAAGGAAGGAAGGGAGGAGGAGGGAGGAAGGGAGGGAGGAGGAAGGGGGAGGGAGAGGGAGGAGGGAGGGAGAGGGAGGAGGGAGGGAGGAGGGATTAAATCAGAGAGCTGAAACACTTTATATTATTGATCATAAGTCACGTGAGGCTGATCGTTCCTGAGAGTCGGGTTTGAGAAGTTATAGCATTTAAGTTTAACCTGTAATATTGAGCCTAATAAATAATAACATAATAATAATATTGAGCCTAATAAATAATAACATAATAATAATATTGAGCCTAATAAATAACAAAATAATAATATTGAGCCTAATAAATAATAACAAAATAATAATATTGAGCCTAATAAATAATAACATAATAATAATATTGAGCCTAATAAATAACAAAATAATAATATTGAGCCTAATAAATAACAAAATAATAATATTGAGCCTAATAAATAATAACATAATAATAATATTGAGCCTAATAAATAATAACAAAATAATAATATTGAGCCTAATAAATAATAACATAATAATAATATTGAGCCTAATAAATAACAAAATAATAATATTGAGCCTAATAAATAACATAATAATAATAATATTGAGCCTAATAAATAACATAATAATAATATTGAGCCTAATAAATAATAACATAATAATAATATTGAGCCTAATAAATAACAAAATAATAATATTGAGCCTAATAAATAACAAAATAATAATATTGAGCCTAATAAATAATAACATAATAATAATATTGAGCCTAATAAATAACAAAATAATAATATTGAGCCTAATAAATAACATAATAATAATATTGAGCCTAATAAATAATAACATAATAATAATATTGAGCCTAATAAATAACATAATAATAATAATATTGAGCCTAATAAATAATAACATAATAATAATATTGAGCCTAATAAATAATAACATAATAATAATATTGAGCCTAATAAATAATAACATAATAATAATATTGAGCCTAATAAATAATAACATAATAATAATATTGAGCCTAATAAATAATAACATAATAATAATATTGAGCCTAATAAATAACAAAATAATAATATTGAGCCTAATAAATAATAACAAAATAATAATATTGAGCCTAATAAATAATAACATAATAATAATATTGAGCCTAATAAATAACAAAATAATAATATTGAGCCTAATAAATAACAAAATAATAATATTGAGCCTAATAAATAATAACATAATAATAATATTGAGCCTAATAAATAATAACAAAATAATAATATTGAGCCTAATAAATAATAACATAATAATAATATTGAGCCTAATAAATAACAAAATAATAATATTGAGCCTAATAAATAACATAATAATAATAATATTGAGCCTAATAAATAACATAATAATAATATTGAGCCTAATAAATAATAACATAATAATAATATTGAGCCTAATAAATAACAAAATAATAATATTGAGCCTAATAAATAACAAAATAATAATATTGAGCCTAATAAATAATAACATAATAATAATATTGAGCCTAATAAATAACAAAATAATAATATTGAGCCTAATAAATAACATAATAATAATATTGAGCCTAATAAATAATAACATAATAATAATATTGAGCCTAATAAATAACATAATAATAATAATATTGAGCCTAATAAATAATAACATAATAATAATATTGAGCCTAATAAATAACATAATAATATTCATAATATTGAGCCTAATAAATAACATAATAATAATAATAATGAGCCTAATAAATTAATTCCAGTGTTCAAGAGAAACCATAAATGTATTTTATAATGATCACCACAATAATTTAAAAACAAGCATATTAAATAATGCAGACAAACGCATTCCACTGCGTATAAATACCACACACACAGCGTATAAATACCACACACACTGCGTATAAATACACGATGCAGTTATTAAACAGGTAACAGAAAACATCTCCAATGACAGTGATAACTGTCTTTATTAGTATTAATACAGTGATGATAACTGTGTATTTATTAGTATTAATACAGTGATGATAACTGTGTTTATTAGTATTAATACAGTGATGATAACTGTGTATTTATTAGTATTAATACAGTGATGATAACTGTGTTTATTAGTATTAATACAGTGATGATAACTGTCTTTATTAGTATTAATACAGTGATGATAACTGTGTTTATTAGTATTAATACAATGATGATAACTGTGTCTTTATTAGTATTAATACAGTGATGATAACTGTCTTTATTAGTATTAATACAGTGATGATAACTGTGTCTTTATTAGTATTAATACAGTGATGATAACTGTGTTTATTAGTATTAATACAGTGATGATAACTGTGTCTTTATTAGTATTAATACAGTGATGATAACTGTCTTTATTAGTATTAATACAGTGATGATAACTGTCTTTATTAGTATTAATACAGTGATGATAACTGTCTTTATTAGTATTAATACAGTGATGATAACTGTCTTTATTAGTATTAATACAGTGATGATAACTGTGTTTATTAGTATTAATACAGTGATGATAACTGTGTCTTTATTAGTATTAATACAGTGATGATAACTGCCTTTATTAGTATTAATACAGTATAACTGTGTTTATTAGTATTAATACAGTGATGATAACTTGTCTTTATTAGTATTAATACAGTGATGATAACTGTCTTTATTAGTATTAATACAGTGATGATAACTGTGTTTATTAGTATTAATACAGTGATGATAACTGTCTTTATTAGTATTA
Source organism: Ophiodon elongatus (assembly GCA_016806645.1). Classification (NCBI taxonomy): domain Eukaryota; kingdom Metazoa; phylum Chordata; class Actinopteri; order Perciformes; family Hexagrammidae; genus Ophiodon; species Ophiodon elongatus. The sequence continues at coordinate 17,465 of JACSYO010001335.1, read as the reverse complement.
ATACAGTGATGATAACTGTCTTTATTAGTATTAATACAGTGATGATAACTGTGTCTTTATTAGTATTAATACAGTGATGATAACTGTGTCTTTATTAGTATTAATACAGTGATGATAACTGTCTTTATTAGTATTAATACAGTATAACTGTGTTTATAGTTACAGTATAACTGTCTTTATTAGTATTAATACAGTGATGATAACTGTCTTTATTAGTATTAATACAGTGATGATAACTGTGTCTTTATTAGTATTAATACAGTGATAACTGTCTTTATTAGTATTAATACAGTGATGATAACTGTCTTTATTAGTATTAATACAGTGATGATAACTGTCTTTATTAGTATTAATACAGTGATAACTGTCTTTATTAGTATTAATACAGTGATGATAATTGTCTTTATTAGTATTAATACAGTGATGATAACTGTGTTTATTAGTATTAATACAGTGATGATAACTGTCTTTATTAGTATTAATACAGTGATGATAACTGTCTTTATTAGTATTAATACAGTGATAACTGTCTTTATTAGTATTAATACAGTGATGATAACTGTCTTTATTAGTATTAATACAGTGATGATAACTGTGTCTTTATTAGTATTAATACAGTGATGATAACTGTCTTTATTAGTATTAATACAGTGATGATAACTGTGTTTATTAGTATTAATACAGTGATGATAACTGTCTTTATTAGTATTAATACAGTGATGATAACTGTGTCTTTATTAGTATTAATACAGTGATAACTGTCTTTATTAGTATTAATACAGTGATGATAACTGTGTTTATTAGTATTAATACAGTGATGATAACTGTGTCTTTATTAGTATTAATACAGTGATGATAACTGTGTATTTATTAGTATTAATACAGTGATGATAACTGTCTTTATTAGTATTAATACAGTGATGATAACTGTGTCTTTATTAGTATTAATACAGTGATAACTGTCTTTATTAGTATTAATACAGTGATGATAACTGTGTCTTTATTAGTATTAATACAGTGATGATAACTGTCTTTATTAGTATTAATACAGTGATGATAACTGTGTTTATTAGTATTAATACAGTGATGATAACTGTGTCTTTATTAGTATTAATACAGTGATGATAACTGTGTCTTTATTAGTATTAATACAGTGATGATAACTGTGTCTTTATTAGTATTAATACAGTGATGATAACTGTGTCTTTATTAGTATTAATACAGTGATAACTGTCTTTATTAGTATTAATACAGTGATGATAACTGTGTCTTTATTAGTATTAATACAGTGATGATAACTGCCTTTATTAGTATTAATACAGTATAACTGTGTTTATTAGTATTAATACAGTGATGATAACTGTGTTTATTAGTATTAATACAGTGATGATAACTGTGTTTATTAGTATTAATACAGTGATGATAACTGTCTTTATTAGTATTAATACAGTGATGATAACTGTCTTTATTAGTATTAATACAGTGATGATAACTGTCTTTATTAGTATTAATACAGTATAACTGTGTTTATTAGTATTAATACAGTGATGATAACTGTGTTTATTAGTATATACAGTGATATAACTGTGTTTATTAGTATTAATACAGTGATGATAACTGTGTCTTTATTAGTATTAATACAGTGATGATAACTGTGTCTTTATTAGTATTAATACAGTGATGATAACTGTGTCTTTATTAGTATTAATACAGTGATGATAACTGTGTCTTTATTAGTATTAATACAGTGATGATAACTGTGTTTTATTAGTATTAATACAGTGATGATAACTGTCTTTATTAGTATTAATACAGTGATGATAACTGTCTTTATTAGTATTAATACAGTGATGATAACTGTCTTTATTAGTATTAATACAGTGATGATAACTGTGTCTTTATTAGTATTAATACAGTGATGATAACTGTGTCTTTATTAGTATTAATACAGTGATGATAACTGTGTCTTTATTAGTATTAATACAGTGATGATAACTGTCTTTATTAGTATTAATACAGTGATGATAACTGTGTTTATTAGTATTAATACAGTGATGATAACTGTCTTTATTAGTATTAATACAGTGATGATAACTGGTTTTATTAGTATTAATACAGGATGATAACTGTTAAGTATTAATACAGTGATGATAACTGTGTCTTTATTAGTATTAATACAGTGATGATAACTTGTTTTATTATATAATAAGTATGATAAATAGTATTAATACAGTGATGATAACTGTGTCTTTATTAGTATTAATACAGTGATGATAACTGTGTTTATTAGTATTAATACAGTGATGATAACTGTGTTTATTAGTATTAATACAGTGATGATAACTGTTTATTAGTATTAATACAGTGATGATAACTGTCTTTATTAGTATTAATACAGTGATGATAACTGTGTTTATTAGTATTAATACAGTGATAACTGTCTTTATTAGTATTAATACAGTGATGATAACTGTCTTTATTAGTATTAATACAGTGATGATAACTGTCTTTATTAGTATTAATACAGTGATGATAACTGTGTCTTTATTAGTATTAATACAGTGATGATAACTGTGTCTTTATTAGTATTAATACAGTGATAACTGTCTTTATTAGTATTAATACAGTGATAACTGTCTTTATTAGTATTAATACAGTGATAACTGTCTTTATTAGTATTAATACAGTGATGATAACTGTCTTTATTAGTATTAATACAGTGATGATAACTGTGTCTTTATTAGTATTAATACAGTGATGATAACTGTCTTTATTAGTATTAATACAGTGATGATAACTGTCTTTATTAGTATTAATACAGTGATGATAACTGTCTTTATTAGTATTAATACAGTGATGATAACTGTCTTTATTAGTATTAATACAGTGATGATAACTGTCTTTATTAGTATTAATACAGTGATGATAACTGTTTTATTAGTATTAATACAGTGATGATAACTGTCTTTATTAGTATTAATACAGTGATGATAACTGTGTCTTTATTAGTATTAATACAGTGATGATAACTGTCTTTATTAGTATTAATACAGTGATGATAACTGTCTTTATTAGTATTAATACAGTGATGATAACTGTGTTTATTAGTATTAATACAGTGATGATAACTGTCTTTATTAGTATTAATACAGTGATGATAACTGTGTCTTTATTAGTATTAATACAGTGATGATAACTGTCTTTATTAGTATTAATACAGTATAACTGTGTTTATTAGTATTAATACAGTGATGATAACTGTGTTTATTAGTATTAATACAGTGATGATAACTGTGTCTTTATTAGTATTAATACAGTGATGATAACTGTGCTTTATTAGTATTAATACAGTGATGATAACTGTGTCTTTATTAGTATTAATACAGTGATGATAACTGTGTCTTTATTAGTATTAATACAGTGATGATAACTGTGTCTTTATTAGTATTAATACAGTGATGATAACTGTCTTTATTAGTATTAATACAGTGATGATAACTGTCTTTATTAGTATTAATACAGTGATGATAACTGTCTTTATTAGTATTAATACAGTGATGATAACTGTCTTTATTAGTATTAATACAGTGATGATAACTGTCTTTATTAGTATTAATACAGTGATGATAACTGTGTTTATTAGTATTAATACAGTGATGATAACTGTGTTTATTAGTATTAATACAGTGATGATAACTGTCTTTATTAGTATTAATACAGTGATGATAACTGTGTCTTTATTAGTATTAATACAGTGATGATAACTTGTCTTTATTAGTAAACAGATAATTTTATATGATGATAACTGTTTTATTAGTATTAATACAGTGATGATAACTGTGTTTTATTAGTATTAATACAGTGATGATAACTGTGTCTTTATTAGTATTAATACAGTGATGATAACTGTGTCTTTATTAGTACAGTGATGATAACTGTCTTTATTAGTATTAATACAGTGATGATAACTGTGTTTATTAGTATTAATACAGTGATGATAACTGTCTTTATTAGTATTAATACAGTGATGATAACTGTCTTTATTAGTATTAATACAGTGATGATAACTGTGTTTATTAGTATTAATACAGTGATGATAACTGTTTATTAGTATTAATACAGTGATGATAACTGTCTTTATTAGTATTAATACAGTGATGATAACTGTGTTTATTAGTATTAATACAGTGATGATAACTGTGTTTATTAGTATTAATACAGTGATGATAACTGTGTCTTTATTAGTATTAATACAGTGATGATAACTGTGTTTATTAGTATTAATACAGTGATAACTGTGTCTTTATTAGTATTAATACAGTGATGATAACTGTCTTTATTAGTATTAATACAGTGATGATAACTGTCTTTATTAGTATTAATACAGTGATGATAACTGTGTTTATTAGTATTAATACAGTGATAACTGTGTCTTTATTAGTATTAATACAGTGATGATTACTGTGTTTATTAGTATTAATACAGTGATAACTGTGTCTTTATTAGTATTAATACAGTGATGATAACTGTCTTTATTAGTATTAATACAGTGATGATAACTGTGTTTATTAGTATTAATACAGTGATGATAACTGTCTTTATTAGTATTAATACAGTGATGATAACTGTGTCTTTATTAGTATTAATACAGTGATGATTACTGTGTCTTTATTAGTATTAATACAGTGATGATAACTGTCTTTATTAGTATTAATACAGTGATGATTACTGTCTTTATTAGTATTAATACAGTGATGATAACTGTGTTTATTAGTATTAATACAGTGATGATAACTGTTTATTAGAGTACTTTATTAGTATAATACAGTGATGATAACTGTGCTTATTAGTATTAATACAGTGATGATAATGTGTTTATTAGTATTAATACAGGATGACTGTCTTTATTAGTATTAATACAGTGATAACTGTGTTATTAGTATTAATACAGTGATGATAACTGTCTTTATTAGTATTAATACAGTGATAACTGTCTTTATTAGTATTAATACAGTGATGATAACTGTCTTTATTAGTATTAATACAGTGATGATAACTGTGTTTATTAGTATTAATACAGTGATGATAACTGTGTCTTTATTAGTATTAATACAGTGATGATAACTGTGTTTATTAGTATTAATACAGTGATAACTGTGTCTTTATTAGTATTAATACAGTGATGATTACTGTCTTTATTAGTATTAATACAGTGATGATAACTGTCTTTATTAGTATTAATACAGTGATGATAACTGTGTTTATTAGTATTAATACAGTGATAACTGTGTCTTTATTAGTATTAATACAGTGATGATTACTGTGTTTATTAGTATTAATACAGTGATAACTGTGTCTTTATTAGTATTAATACAGTGATGATAACTGTCTTTATTAGTATTAATACAGTGATGATAACTGTGTTTATTAGTATTAATACAGTGATGATAACTGTCTTTATTAGTATTAATACAGTGATGATAACTGTGTCTTTATTAGTATTAATACAGTGATGATTACTGTGTCTTTATTAGTATTAATACAGTGATGATAACTGTCTTTATTAGTATTAATACAGTGATGATAATTGTCTTTATTAGTATTAATACAGTGATGATAACTGTGTCTTTATTAGTATTAATACAGTGATGATAACTGTCTTTATTAGTATTAATACAGTGATGATAACTGTGTTTATTAGTATTAATACAGTGATGATAACTGTCTTTATTAGTATTAATACAGTGATGATTACTGTGTTTATTAGTATTAATACAGTGATGATTACTGTCTTTATTAGTATTAATACAGTGATGATAACTGTCTTTATTAGTATTAATACAGTGATGATAATTGTGTCTTTATTAGTATTAATACAGTGATGATAACTGTGTCTTTATTAGTATTAATACAGTGATGATAACTGTGTTTATTAGTATTAATACAGTGATGATAACTGTGTCTTTATTAGTATTAATACAGTGATGATAACTGTGTTTATTAGTATTAATACAGTGATGATAACTGTGTTTATTAGTATTAATACAGTGATGATAACTGTCTTTATTAGTATTAATACAGTGATAACTGTGTTTATTAGTATTAATACAGTGATGATAACTGTCTTTATTAGTATTAATACAGTGATAACTGTATTTATTAGTATTAATACAGTGATAACTGTGTTTATTAGTATTAATCACCATGGTCCCAGTAGTAGACCCGGTCCCGGTACTCACTCTGGTCCCGGTAGACACGGTCCCGGTGGTAGACCTGGTTCCGGTAGACCCGGTCCCGGTACTCACTCTGGTCCCGGTAGACACGGTCCCGGTGGTAGACCCGGTCCCGGTGGTAGACCCGGTCCCGGTACTCACCCTGGTCCTGCTCCCTGACGGCCTGCAGCAGGCGGCCTGCAGGACACTCGGAGACTCTGAGGACAGAGATGGAGGACGATGGCTCCGCCTCCAGCAGCGTCAGGTCCCACTGAGCTCCAACCGCCAGCAGTCTGGAGCTGCTGGCACCTCCACCCACACCTCCACCCACACCTCCACCCGCACCGCCACCTCCACCTCCACCTCCACCCGCACCCACACCTCCACCCACACCTCCACCCGCACCGCCACCTCCACCTCCACCTCCACCCGCACCCCCACCTCCACCTCCACCCGCACCCACACCTCCACCCACACCCCCACCCACACCCACACAACACATGGAGTACACTTATGTACTACACCTCAGAGGTACATGAGTACTTCTTACTGTACTACACCTCAGAGGTACACGGAGTACTTCTTATGTACTACACCTCAGACACATGGAGTACTTATGTACTACTCCTCAGAGACACATGGAGTACTTCTTATGTACGACACCTCAGAGACACATGGAGTACTACACCTCAGAGACACATGGAGTACTACACCTCAGAGACACATGGAGTACTACACCTCAGAGACACATGGAGTACTCTTATGTAGTTCTTCTTACTGTACTCCACCTCAGATACACATGGAGTACTTCTTATGTACTCCACCTCAGATACACATGGAGTACTTCTTATGCAGTACTTCTTATGTACTCCACCTCAGAGACACATGGAGTACTCCTATGTAGTACTTCTTATGTACTCCACATGAATGAGCCCGTGTCAGATTAAAGCCGTGTATTACATAAATAAATGAAGGGACTCACTCCGCGTAACAACCGTCCACTTCGGCCGGAGGAGCCTCTCTGTCCGCCGGGTCCCAGACCACCAGCCGGCCCCGGAGCCCCAGACATCCGAGCAGGGAGCCTCCAGGAGCCAGCTCGGCTCTCTGGATGTCCGCCACCCGGCCACAGTGCGGGTTCTCCGGGATCACACACACCTTTATGGAGGAACAGCAACTGACTCTGAGTGTCACGTGTTCTGTCTCCATGTCAGCTGACCAGATCCGACCAATGGAGAAACGAGAAAACAGCCCAGTTAATCAAATGACGACGTTGGTGTCGAGTAAGAAACGATTGAAACGATCAGTACATTTAATCATTCTTATTTTCATAAAAAAACTAGAACTAAAAGTACAAATAAAATAATAAAATATAATAAATAATAATAATAAAATAATTCCTTATTATTCTAATCTATTTTCTTTTATATATTTTGCATTTTTCTTATTATTCTATTCTATTTACATATATATTGTGCATTTTCTTTATTATCATTTTTGATTTCTCTATTTTGTGCTTTTTTATTCTATTTTTGTATATACTGTGTGTTTTTCTTGTTATTCTATTAAATTTTCTGTATATATTGTGTATTTTTTATATTTTATTGCTATCTATTCATCCACTGAGTCACAGGTCGATCGGTCTTCGATTTATTTCCCCTGAAGACACAGGGTGCGGAACCGGAACCGGAACCGCTCTTACGTCGCAACGAGGATATCTAGATCTCTTTGTAATCCGCGCTCAGATTCGTTTGCAGTCCTGCTCGCTACAGTCGCACCATGTCGGACGAGGGGAAACTGTTCATCGGAGGGCTGAGCTTCGACACCGACGAGCAGAGTCTGGAGGAGGCCTTCTGTAAATATGGCACCATCGAGAAGGCGGACGTGATCAAAGACAAAGAAACGGGGAAATCTCGCGGCTTCGGCTTCGTGAAATTCGAGAACCCTGAAGACGCCAAAGACGCGATGGACGGCATGGACGGGAAGGATTTGGACGGCCGCGCTATCCGCGTCGACGAGGCGGGAAAGGGGGGCGGTCGAGGTGGAGACCGGAGAGGCGGGAGAGGTGGATTTAGAGGAAGTCGAGGATATGGAGGATATAGCGGAGGAGGTGGGGGATACAACCAAGACCGAAGCTCCGGGGACCGGGGATACCAGAGCCGAAGCTATGGGGGGAACCGAGACTACCAGGATCAGAGCTACGAGCGAGCGAACCACTACCGCAGTGGCGGCGGAGGAGGAGGAGGCGGCGGCGGCGGCGGCGGCTACAGAGACAGAGAAAACCGCAGCTCGTCCTACCGGGGGGGGTACGACAGCTACTCCAATAACGAGTGAACACCGCCCCCCGCCCCGGCGGCGGTGCGACATCGTCAGATGGCCCCCCGGCCGCGTCTCGAAACACGCGCTCCTCCGAACAAAGATGGCCGCGTGTTTCTTGCCGAGCTTCGTTTTGAAATTCTGCTCTTGTAGCTCGAGCATCTTAAGTGAAATGTATCCATCCTTTTTTTGTTCCTTCTTTAATAAACCAGATCACAAAGTACAGCTCGGGACTCTCGTTTGGGTTATTTACCTTTTATTAAAAGGTGGTTTTGTTAACTGGATATTCGGCCCTGAACGACGGCTCTCCACGCGGTAGCGACCAACGCCATTTTTGTTTTTTTGCACATTGAAATATCCGATGGACTTGTTTTTCCTTTGTCTCCTCAACCACAGACTTTTTGGGGGATTTCATGTTGTAAATAAATTTTATTATCAAAACAACTTAAAGGCTTCTGTTTGTTTTTAAAGTGGATTAATTTCAAATTGAACTGTAAAACCCGGAGTAACTAACTGGTTTATCCTGACGCGCGAGGCCGCTGTGTCGTAGGAGGCCTTTCAGGGCCCATCTTACGGCGACGAACCCGGAAGTTCGTGGTAGACGCGTTGATGCCTGTTCAAAACATTCAAGTTATCAGTGTCCCATTGATCATCACAATAATAAAACGTACTTCAGCATATGAGGGATATATATATATTTTCTCTCATTCTGACACCGGCTGCCTTTTCTTCTGGCATTATTAAAACAAATCAAATCCTTTGAGACAACGATGCTGATTATTGGTGATTTATTTACTGATAACTTACAGGTGTCTGAATGAGAGAAGTGTGAAGTAGATATCAGGTTATTCACAATATATATAAAAGATATGACGTTTTGTAAAGGATTTATTGACGCGAGTGTTTTAAACAGGCATCGACACGTCTACCACCAAAATAACCAACCTGTGGTTCACTCGTGTCCTCGGCGTCTCGACTGCCGCCTCACGAGCGGATCGTGACGTTTACATCAAACTGATCCGTTTATAGTCTTTAAAAATAAAAACCCTTAAAAGAACGTGACGGAGAGAAGGGGCGCGATCGAGATGCTTACTTCCGGGTTCGGCCTACGACACATGGGCCGCGCGCACGCGAGAATAAACCAGAATACTCCACAAATGACCTCCTTACGTCTATTGTTCACCACAAAGATGGGAAGGAGAGTTCATGAGGAGTTAGGAAAGGACCCACCGCGGTGTTTAGAGAATCACTAAGCTACGTAGTTATGATGTTAGTGACGTCACTCTGCAGCAGTGAAACTACAATGTTCTCAAGATGGACTACAAAGTTCAAAGTATTAATTTATTAACAACATTAACAACCCGGTTACTTTATTAACAAGCTTGGAATAGAAATGAAAGAAGGAATATAAAAGTAAAACCAAGGGATTGTCACGGAGTATTGCTGCGTTTATCCCCTCTGGTTTTTAGATCAGGAAACAGGGAGGAGGGGTTGTCTTTTCCTAACTCCTCATGAATTCTCCAAACTATCTTTCCTTGACCCCGTGGTCTTTTCCACAGAGGTCAAGGAAAAGTGGTGAGGGTTAGACGTTAGGCGGTCATTTTTTGGACTATTCGAATCCAGCCCTACTCTGATGAGCGAGGATCGAGGAGGCATCTCGGAGGAGCCATGAGCAAGGAAGCGAGAGAACAGGCTTCCAGGAAGTGTTTTAACGCTGGCCACGCCCCCTCACTGGTCATCAGGTATCTGATTGGTCGGACTGATCGCTGGAGTTTCATACAGAGTGAAGACGATCACAGATTAAACTCTATGTATTTGATTTGTTTTCTGAGTGTTGGGTTTTATGAGTTATATAATTTAAGTTTAACCTGAAACATTGAACCTAATAAATAATAACATAATAATAATAAAAATAACATTGAACCTAATAAATAATAACATCATAATAATAATAACATTGAACCTAATAAATAATAACATAATAATAACATTGAACCTAATAAATAATAACATCATAATAATAATAACATTGAACCTAATAAATTAATTCCAGTGTTCAAGAGAAACCATAATCGCCATAATTGCAAAACATACAGACGCAAATAATTCATATATAAAACAAATGCATTTCGCTGGTAGAAATCGGCCCTGCGAGTATAAGCATGACACAGAACACAGTATAAATACCACACGCTGTGTATAAATACCACACATTGTGTATAAATACCACACACTGTGTATAAATACTCAATGCAGTTTAACAGACTACAGAGTGAAAACATCTCCACTCTGTTAGTGATAATAACGGTGTCTTTATTAGTATCAGTAGTAGTTTATATTTATTTGTATCAGTAGTAGTTTATATGTATTAGTATCAGTAGTAGTTTATATTTATTAGTATCAGTAGTAGTTTATATTTATTAGTATCAGTAGTAGTTTATATTTATTAGTATCAGTAGTAGTTTATATTTATTAGTATCAGTAGTAGTTTATATTTATTAGTATCAGTAGTAGTTTATATGTATTAGTATAAGTAGTAGTTTATATTTATTAGTATCAGTAGTAGTTTATATTTATTAGTATAAGTAGTAGTTTATATTTATTAGTATCAGTAGTAGTTTATATTTATTAGTATAAATAGTAGTTTATATTTATTAGTATAAGTAGTAGTTTATATTTATTAGTATCAGTAGTAGTTTATATTTATTAGTATAAATAGTAGTTTATATTTATTAGTATAAGTAGTAGTTTATATTTATTAGTATAAGTAGTATTTTATATTTATTAGTATAAGTAGTAGTTTATATTTATTAGTATAAGTAGTAGTTTATATTTATTACTATCAGTAGTAGTTTATATTTATTAGTATAAGTAGTAGTTTATATTTATTAATATCAGTAGTAGTTTATATTTATTAGTATAAGTAGTAGTTTATATTTATTAGTATCAGAAGTAGTTTATATTTATTAGTATAAGTAGTATTTTATATTTATTAGTATCAGTAGTAGTTTATATTTATTAGTATAAGTAGTAGTTTATATTTATTAGTATCAGTAGTAGTTTATATTTATTAGTATCAGTAGTAGTTTATAATTATTAGTATCAGTAGTAGTTTATATTTATTAGTATCAGTAGTAGTTTATATTTATTAGTATCAGTAGTAGTTTATATTTATTAGTATCAGTAGTAGTTTATATTTATTAGTATCAGTAGTAGTTTATATTTATTAGTATCAGTAGTAGTTTAACACCATTAAATTAACTGAAAACATCATACGATCATTTTTATTAATATTTTAAGTGGCTTGTTATTGGAATGTGAGATAAAAACTGTCCGTGAGACTGATCATGTGTTCAGACACCAACTCCTCTAAAGTCTCCAGATGTTAAACAGCTGATCCAGATGTTAAACAGCTGATCCAGATGAGATCACGAGACGCTTTCGAGGAAAGGAGTCTCATTTCTCTTAAAACATGTCCTTGTTTCCTCTCTCCTCGTATGGTTTCCTTGCGTCTCAACATGCATCCTTGGTGGGGGACTAGGACGCAAGGAAAAGACGTGAGGAACCGGGCTGCAGTTAGGAGACTTGGACGCACCCTGTAACAGATTTGACTGACCCCCCACCCGCATCATCGTCTGCACCCCCGTGATTGCCCTCTTCCCGACCTCCCATCCCCCTTTCACAACACTCGGCCTTCCACCACTCATAAACTGCACTCCATGACCACCCCCCACTCCAACAACCTGCCCCCCAAACACCCAACATCTTCAGCCCTCCCCCACTCAACAACACCCCCCCAACCTCCAACAATCTTCAGCCCCCCAACACTCCAACAACCTACACCCCCCCAACACTCCAACAACCTACAGCCCCCCCCAACACTCCAACAATCTTTAGCCCCCCATCCAACAACCTACAGCCTTTCCCAACACTACAACAATTTTCAGCCCCCCACCAACAACCATAGCCCCCCCAACACTCCAACACCCTAGCCCCCCACTCCAACAACCCAGCCCCCACAACACTCCAACAATCAGCGCCCCCACTCCAACAACCTACAGCCCCCCAACACTCCAACAACCTAAGCCCCCCCCCAACACGCCAACAATCTTTAGCCCCACCAACAACCTACAGCCACACCAACACTCCAACAACCTACAGCCCCTCCAACACTCCAACAATCTTCAGCCCCCCCCACTCCAACAACCTACAGACCCCCCAACACTCCAACAATCTTTAGCCCCCCCCACTCCAACAACCTACAGCCCCGCCAACACTCCAACAATCTTTAGCCCCCCCCACTCCAACAACCTACAGCCCCGCCAACACTCCAACAATCTTTAGCCCCCCCCACTCCAACAACCTACAGACCCCCCAACACTCCAACAATCTTTAGCGCCCCCCACTCCAACAACCTACAGCCCCCCCCAACACTCCAACAACCTACAGCCCCCCCGACACTCCAACAATCTTTAGCCCCCCCACTCCAACAACCTACAGCCCCCCCAACACTCCAACAATCTTCAGCCCCCCCCACTCCAACAACCTACAGCCTTTCCCCAACACTACAACAATCTTCAGCCCCCCAACACTCCAACAACCTACAGCCCCCCCAACACGCCAACAATCTTCAGCCCCCCCCACTACAACAACCTACAGCCCCCCCAACACTCCAACAACCTACAGCCCCCCCCAACACTCCAACAATCTTTAGCCCCCCCACTCCAACAACCTACAGCCCCCCCAAACACGCCAAACAATCTCAGCCCCCCACCACAACCACAGCCCCCCAACACTAACAACACACAGCCCCCAACACCCAAACAACCCAGCCCCCAACACACCAACACCTTCAGCCCCCCACTACAACAACCCCACAGCCCCAACACCCAACAACCACAGCCCCCAACACTCCAACACCTTAGCCCCACTCAACAACCTACAGCCCCCCAACACTCCAACAATTCCAGCCCCCACTCCAACCCAGCCCCAACACTACAAATACCTTAGCCCCCACTCCAACAACCTACAGCCTTTCCCAACACCACAAACAATCTTCAGCCCCCCCAACACTCCAACAACCTACAGCCCCCCAACACTCCAACAACCTACAGCCCCCCCAACACTCCAACAATCTTTCAGCCCCCCCCACTCCAACAACCTACAGCCCCCCAACACGCCAACAATCTTCAGCCCACCCAACACTCCAACAACCTACAGCCCCCCCAACACTCCAACAACCTACAGCCCCCCCCAACACTCCAACAATCTTTAGCCCCCCCACTCCAACAACCTACAGCCCCCCCCAACACTCCAACAATCTTTAGCCCCCCCACTCCAACAACCTACAGCCCCCCAACACTCCAACAATCTTTAGCCACCCCCCACTCCAACAACCTACAGCCCCCCCAACACTCCAACAATCTTTAGCCCCCCCCCACTCCAACAACCTACAGCCTTTCCCCAACACTACAACAATCTTCAGCCCCCCCAACACTCCAACAACCTACAGCCCCCCCCACACTCCAACAATCTTCAGCCCCCACTACAACAACCTGCAGCCCCCCAACACCAACTCACCAGCCCCCAACTCCAACAACCTACAGCCCCTCCAACACTCCAACAATCTTTAGCCACCCCCACTCCAACAACCCACAGCCTCAACACCCAACACCCCCAGCCTCCCCAAACAAAACCTACAGCCCCCCCAACACTCCAACAATCTTTAGCCCCCCCACTCCAACAACCTACAGCCTTTCCCCAACACTACAACAATCTTTAGCGCCCCCCCCACTCCAACAAACTACAGCCCCCCCAACACTCCAACAATCTTCGGCCCCCCCCACTACAACAACCAACAGCCCCCCCAACACTACAACAATCTTCGGCCCCCCCCACTACAACAACCAACAGCCCCCCCAACACTACAACAATCTTTAGCCCCCGCCACTCCAACAACCTACAGCCCCCCCAACACTACAACAATCTTCAGCCCCCCCCACTACAACAACCTACAGCCCCCCCCAACACCACAACAATCTTTAGCCCCCCCACTCCAACCACCTACAGCCCCCCCCAACACTCCAACAATCTTTAGCCCCCCCACTCCAACAACCTACAGCCTTCCCCCAACATCACAACAATCTTCACCCCCCCAACACCAAAACAAACTACAGCCCCCAACACTCACAACAATCTTCAGCCCCCCACTCCAACCAAACTCCCCAACACCCAACAATCTGCCCACACTACCCAACAACCTACAGCCCCCAACACTCCAACAACCTACAGCCCCCCCCAACACTCCAACAATCTTTAGCCCCCCCACTCCAACAACCTACAGCCCCCCCAACACTCCAACAATCTTCAGCCCCCCCCCAACACTCCAACAACCTACAGCCCCCCCAACACTCCAACAATCTTCAGCCCCCCCCACTCCAACAACCTACAGCCCCCCCAACACGCCAACAATCTTCAGCCCACCCCCCACTACAACAACCTACAGCCCCCCCAACACTCCAACAACCTACAGCCCCCCCCAACACTCCAACAATCTTTAGCCCCCCCACTCCAACAACCTACAGCCCCCCCCAACACTCCAACAATCTTTAGCCCCCCCACTCCAACAACCTACAGCCCCCCAACACTCCAACAATCTTTAGCCACCCCCCACTCCAACAACCTACAGCCCCCCCAACACTCCAACAATCTTCAGCCCCCCCCACTCCAACAACCTACAGCCTTTCCCCAACACTACAACAATCTTTAGCCCCCCACCCAACAACACACCCCCCAACACACAACAACACCCACCCAACAAACACAACCCCCAACACCCACCCCCACACAACCACACCCCCCAACACACACAACACCACTACAACAACCAACAGCCCCCCCAACACTACAACAATCTTTAGCCCCCGCCACTCCAACAACCTACAGCCCCCCCAACACTACAACAATCTTCAGCCCCCCCCACTACAACAACCTACAGCCCCCCCCAACAACACAACAATCTTTAGCCCCCCCACTCCAACCACCTACAGCCCCCCCCAACACTCCAACAATCTTTAGCCCCCCCACTCCAACAACCTACAGCCTTTCCCCAACACTACAACAATCTTTAGCGCCCCCCCCACTCCAACAAACTACAGCCCCCCCAACACTCCAACAATCTTCAGCCCCCCCACTACAACAACCTACAGCCCCTCCAACACTACAACAATCTTTAGCCCCCCCCACTCCAACAACCTACAGCTCCCCCCAACACTCCAACAATCTTCAGCCCCCCCCACTACAACAACCTGCAGCCCCCCCAACACTACAACAATCTTTAGCCCCCCCACTCCAACAACCTACAGCCCCCCAACACTCCAACAATCTTTAGCCACCCCCCACTCCAACAACCTACAGCCCCCCCAACACTCCAACAATCTTCAGCCCCCCCCAATCCAACAACCTACAGCCCCCCCAACACTCCAACAATCTTTAGCCCCCCCCACCCCAACAACCTACAGCCTTTCCCCAACACTACAACAATCTTTAGCGTCGCCCCCACTCCAACAAACTACAACCCCCCAACACTCCAACAATCTTCGGCCCCCCCCACTACAACAACCAACAGCCCCCCCAACACTCAACAAACCTTAGCCCCGCCACTCCAACAACCAACAGCCCCCAACACTACAACAATCTTCAGCCCCCCCCACTACAACAACCTACAGCCCCCCCCAACACCACAACAATCTTTAGCCCCCGCCACTCCAACAACCTACAGCCCCCCCAACACTCCAACAATCTTTAGCCCCCCCACTCCAACAACCTACAGCCCCCCCCAACACTCCAACAATCTTTAGCCCCCCCACTCCAACAACCTACAGCCTTTCCCCAACACTACAACAATCTTTAGCGCCCCCCCACTCCAACAAACTACAGCCCCCCCAACACTCCAACAATCTTCAGCCCCCCCACTACAACAACCTACAGCCCCTCCAACACTACAACAATCTTTAGCCCCCCCCCACTCCAACAACCTACAGCCCCCCCCAACACTCCAACAATCTTTAGCCCCCCCACTCCAACAACCTACAGCCCCCCAACACTCCAACAACCTACAGCCCCCCAACACTCCAACAACCTACAGCCCCCCCAACACTCCAACAACCTATAGCCCCCCCCAACACGTCAACAATCTTCAGCCCCCCCCACTCCAACAACCTACAGCCCCCCCAACACTCCAACAACCTACAGCCCCCCCCCAACACTCCAACAATCTTCAGCACCCCCACTCCAACAACCTACAGCCCCCCCAACACTCCAACAATCTTCAGCACCCCCACTCCAAAAACCTACAGCCCCCCCAACACTCCAACAATCTTTAGCCCCCCCACTCCAACAACCTACAGCCCCCCCCAACACTCCAACAACCTACAGCCCCCCCTCAACACTCCAACAACCTACAGGCCCCCCCACTCCAACAACCTACAGCCCCCCCAAACACTCCAACAATCTTCAGCCCCCCCCACTCCAACAACCTACAGCCCCCCCCCAACACTCCAACAACCTACAGCCCCCCCAACACTCCAACAACCTACAGCCCCCCCTCAAGACTCCAACAATCTTCAGCCCCCCCCACTCCAACAACCTACAGCCCCCCCAACACTCCAACAATCTTTAGCCCCCCCCACTCCAACAACCTACAGCCTTTCCCCAACACTACAACAATCTTTAGCCCCCCCACTCCAACAACCTACAGCCTTTCCCCAACACTACAACAATCTTCAGCCCCCCCCAACACTCCAACAACCTACAGCCCCCCCCCAACACTCCAACAATCTTTAGCCCCCCCCCCACTCCAACAACCTACAGCCACCCCAACACTCCAACAACCTACAGCCCCTCCAACACTCCAACAATCTTCAGCCCCCCCCACTCCAA
>JACSYO010001334.1:220000-295611 GCA_016806645.1 Ophiodon elongatus | reverse complement strand
AGTATTTTTACAATCAAACCAGATATAATAAGCCTGCTTTTTTCATTTTCATTTAACCCTCCTGTTACCTTTGGGGTCAAATTGACCCCATTCAATGTTTAACGTCTCTAAATAAATGATTGACATCATTTTTTTTTGCTTCATATTTCATGACTTTTCCTAGTTTAATGGAGACAACTTGGTAAACATAAAATTAACATGATGATATGTTTTCAATGTCCTGTACACATACTGTATGCATCGGTGTTCTTTGGGGTCAATTTGACCCCAGGCTGTTTTATGTGTATATCTGTATGTATATATAGATATAGATATAGATATATATATCTATATATACATATATATATATATCTAGATATATATATATATATCTAGATATATATATATATATATATCTAGATATATATATATATCTAGATATAGATATAGATATGTACACAGTATATATAATAATTAAAATTATTTAAATTTTAAATGAACAAATATCGTACTCACACCGTGGTTTAGTACTGTATGTATTTATGTACAAATTTGAGAGTACTTTAAATTCTTAAATTTAAATTTTTCATAATACAAACTTAAATAAAATGCAACTACCCAACTGAATATAAGATAATATTCATAATTTTGCATGCAAAGAATAGTTCACGAAGATTTTCTGCTGCTTTTCCCTTTAATATGTTTTATTATTAGTGTTTTTAGTGTGAAATAAAGGAATTGGAGCGGTTTAATGAGTTGATTGAGACGCCTATTGAGCAAAATCTTCCAACAACTTAATCCAGGTAAAAGTCCCAGAGTCAAAGACAATCTAGGGCCTTTTACATTGTTAAACCATGACTCAGCTATTATCTGATGTACTTAGTTCATGTCATAAAAGGTAGCTATATCTCAACCTGTTCGTGAAACTCAGTCAGGGTTTCTAAATGGTTTATTTAACTTAACTGGAGGGCTCATACTAGCTAACGTTGACTTTGCTTGATATGCTGTTAGCTAGCTAACGTTACTACGGCTACCAGAGCTCATACTAGCTAACGTTGACTTTGCTTGATATGCTGTTAGCTAGCTAACGTTACTACGGCTACCAGAGCTCATACTAGCTAACGTTAACGTGGCTTGATATGCTGTTAGCCAGCTAACGTTAACTTTGCTTGATATGCTGTTAGCTAGCTAACGTTAACTTTGCTTGATATGCTGTTAGCTAGCTAACGTTAACTTTGCTTGATATGCTGTTAGCCAGCTAACGTTACTACGGCTACCAGAGCTCTTACTAGCTAACGTTAACTTGGCTGGCAATGCCGTTAGCCAGCTAACGTAGAGAGCTCCCTTAGCGTATTTTAGCAACCTGATGTAATGAAGCAGACCAAAACATATTATGAACTTAGGGAAGCGTATTTCCACCACTTAAAATGCTGTTTAAATAATTATCTTAAAGTAATCCTGTAGTTCTTTTACAGTTTATATACGTGACACCATACGGAAATAACATTTTGTATTTTATTTTCATATTAGGCAATGATAGCCTCCAGTTCATTTTCAGGCCTGTATAATATTTCATATAGCAACCAGACATTAAGAGGAGATGAAAATGAAAGAAAAGTACTGCAAGCAAGTCCAGAAATAGAATAGAATAATAACAATTATAAAGCTAGAACATAATACAACAGCTTTAGCAGAACTTTAGTCTGAGTTGAATATTTACAGCTCTTACAGCAAAAGATAATTGACATAAGGACATTTTAAATTTAATTTAATTTATTTTATTGAATTAGTTATTAGATGTTACACTGTAATTGTGGGAACCGGAGAACCCGGAGAAAACCCGTTTCAAGGTTCGGGGAATCGAACCCTCGCCTCCTGGCTGTGTGTGGACCCCTGAGGTGGCCCTGAGATCTTGAGTCCTGCCCCACATGGAGGCCTCTACTGATCTCTGTCCCTCTATGATGAAGGGCAGAGGACAGTGGAGGAGATCTTAATGTCGTTTTCAGACATTTTTTTTTACATAAATTCATGTTGAATAAATGCGGGAGAAACCGGAGTACCCGGAGAAAACCCGTTTCAGCTACCTCGGTGTCGACACACAAACTGAGAACGGTCCGGAGATCGAACCCTCGCCTCCTGGCTGTGTGTGGACCCCTGAGGTGGCTTGAGTCCTGCCCCACATGGAGGCCTCTACTGGTCTCCGTCCCTCTATGATGAAGGGCGGAGGATAGTGGAGGTGATCTGGATGTGATAAAGGACTGGAGCTCTCATGTCATTTTCAGACATATTTTTTTTAGATAAATTCATGTTGAATAAATATGGGATAAACCGGAGTACCCGGAGAAAACCCTAAACGCTGCTTACTACACAGCCGTCTATCTCCTCTTGCAGATGTTGACGATGGCTCGGCCCACGGACGAGAAGAACCGGCAGATGCTGCTGTGCTTCTTCGGTGGCGTCACGATGTGGTCTTTGACGGCGGAGGCGATGAAGTCCTCAATCGCCGGATCCCCTACCTTCATGGCGAGCAGCACCATTTCTGCACCGCCACACTTCTTTACCAGATCCTTGAAAATTCTCTTGTCAAGGTCCACTAAGGTTTGCAGACTGGAATCGAAGTCGATATCCTCGACCGCGGCCAACGTCTTCTTCACCAGACGCTTGATGAGGCATCTGTTGTCCTTGGCGGTCCATTTCACCTTGCACTTTCTCAATGTCCGCGACATCAGATTCTCCATGACGAATAAGATGTCCCTTTTCTTCTTTGCTTTCAGCGCGGGATTGGCAGGAGTCGCTAAAGGTACCGGAGTCGCTACGAGTACCTCCTGCTCGACGATGAGCTCCGTGGGAGTGCAAGGTTCTGTCCTGTCATCCTCGTTGGATGACGATTCATACCAGAAACGTTTTCTTATCATAGGGTTTACTGGTTCGTCTGACTCTACTGGTCCTGCTTCTGTCTTGTTTTCGTTGCATGGCTTAACGAAGATATTCCTTGGGCTGCAAGAAGTTGTCCCTTCCTCCTCAGTGGACCCACGCCTCAAACGTTTTTTGATGAGGCGTTTTGTTCCGGTGTTAGCAGTTGTAAGCGTTAACCGAGTGAGTTCATCAGATTTCTCCGTTTCGTATGACTGTCCCGACGCTGTTTTTTTAACGTCTGGAACAACGTTGTACTTCACAGGCCTCCTAGAATCCTTCCCTTCATCCTCAGATTCCAACTCAAACCAGAAACGTTTCATGAAGATAATTTTGGGTTGTTCGACACAGGGCTCTGTGTGCCCCCTAACCTTCCGAAGTCTTTTGCGTCTGGCAGTTGTACGACGCGGTTGAATGGTTTGAAAAGTTATTTCCGTGTCACTGTATAAATCTTTTGGTGCTGGGTTTTCAACGTTGTATGGAATAACGGTTCTATCCACAGCCCTCACAGAATTCACACCTTCATCATCAGAAGACTCCCAATAGAAACAATGTCTAAAGCAAATTTTCTCTTTTTCAGACCCAGTCCCGGTGTGCAATGAAGCCTTCTTCAATGTTATGGGTCCGATATTTATATTCTGCCAGTTGTATCCAGTAGAGTTTACTGTTTCATCGGCCCCCACACTGACTGAGTCTTCTGATACCGGTTCTGGTGTGCTCTGTTCGATGTGTGACTCGAATCCCGGACTGCTCACGGCGATGCGTGACACGCTCCTTCGTGGCTTGACACTGTGGTACTTCGGCTCTGGTGAAATCGCATAGATGTCTGACTCTGGGGTCGGACTGCGCTCTTCATCTATATCTTCAATCTCGATAATCTCGAGGTCCTCTTCGCGACCTTTTCTCTTACACAGCGCTATTGGTAGCTGGACCAAGTTCTTCATTTTACCCGCTAACGTCTTGATCATTTTGAAGGTGAGTTCAAGCATCTTCTTCAGTCTGCTGGGGGGGAGTTTGTGCTTCCTAGGAGTGGCGCGATGAGACTTGATGGAGCGTCGGACGCTGACCGCGACCTCTATCGCGATCATGTCCGTCAAGCGTGCACCGCTGCGACTTTGGCCTTCGGCTGTGACGTTCAGAACAGTTTTAAAGTTCTTTGTGACGAGGCAGCCCAGAGACTCCTTGACGTCTTCTTGCGTCAACTCGACGTTTGAGTCACCAACAATGTTCAGAATGGCCATGGACAACATCTTTATGATTTCTAAAAGCAGCTCCACCATCATCTGTTCGACGGTCCCGTCGGGGTTACCGGCTTTTAACAGTTCCCACTGTTCAGGTGTCAACTTTCTGAAAAAATATTCAATGATGAAGTGAATGTTTGCGGACACCTTCTCCGTCTGTGGGCTCTGTGATTTACTCATGGTGAATTAATGTTATTATTATTAATAATAAGATTATGGTGTAGTATCTCAGATGCTTTGGGAGATCTGTTATTACTGTCTGTAATTATAGTTATGGTAGATTATCTCAGCTGGAACTCCTGCTGGTATCTCTGCATAAAATCACAAGACTGAAGCTCTCTGTTTGTCTCCTGTATATATAGGGATTCAGGCTGCGTTTTCACATCAAAGCGCTCTGGAATGCTGACGTCACAGATCGCTGACGTCAGACCCGCCAACCCAAACGAACGGCGCGCGCAACCGTTGCTAGGGCAACGACGGCGCCGTCTCCCAACAGCTGATATTCCTCATCTCACGTAAAAAAAAAAGTCCAAGTATGTAACGTTAAATTAATTATTATTATTATTTTTTTTATTACTGTAAACTAATTAGATAGTTATTTTTTTCAACGAGGCATTATGTAATGAGCTTATATATATATATATATATATAGTAAAAAATTAATTATATAATAATAATGTATATATAGTAAATATGTATATATATATATATATATATATATTAGATAGATATCTTATCTATCGTGTGTTTTATTTATATATATATCAATATATTTCACAGTTACAATCATATTTCTATTTGTTTTCTTCACGTAAAGAAAGATTCAAGCCGTTTTAACGTCTTCACTTTGATTAATAATTCATATATCAAAATATAAATGAGTCACAATAGGATTTCTATTAAAAAACAGCACAAGAAAACTGTGAAAAGAGAAGTTACAATATCATAAAAATGGAGAAAACAAACTCCTTTCTCGGTGGACATATTTTGCATCATTATTTTCATTGTAATAGAAACGACTCATAGTGAATATATAGATGAATATTTAACTGTATGTTACGTTATTATGAAATACTGTAAGATACCTGGAACGGTAACTTATTTTACCTCACTTTTGTACCGTAACGTACGTATTTAACTCACGTAACGTAACAAATATACTTACTTGAACCCAACTACGACCCTTTAAACCTAGCCGAGTAGTTCTGCCCTGCAGGGGCTCGAGACACTCGCAACTACAAAATACAAAATGTGAATCCATCTAATATTTGTTGAGATATTTGAGTCTGGACCAGAGTGGTGCAGCGACCGACGCTAACGGTTACCATCCATAGAGACACGCACGTAGAACACCCACGTGCCGTTGTCTTTGTTAAACCTTTTGTTTGTGGTTAACGTCACATCGCTATGCATTGTGGGTAGTTTCCTTGGGCGAAGTCTGCAGAATCAAAGACTTGTGGAAAGTGTTCAAAAGGTCTCGAGCCCTCAGACACTCGGCGGTTTCACCGTGGACAGAACTAAACTCTCGAGGAGCTGCTTCAAAGTTTGGATTACAATGAAAATAATGATGCAAAAATATGTCCTTATGTCCATTTTTATGATATTGTAACTTCTCAACACACAGCTGCAAAAACAAAAAGTGTGAAACTCTCACTTTATCTGTAAGAAAAGAGTTCATACGATTTGGGATCAGATCCCGACACAGTGTAGATAGATAGATAAATACTTTATTAACCCCGCAAGGGGAAATGTTTTCGGTAGAGCAGCATTTTTACATAAGAAAATATATTTTTTTACATAAGAAAAGAACAATATATACAAAAATAGAATAGAAGAAGAAAATAAGAAAAATGCACAACATATACAAGAAATAGAATAGAATAATAATATTAAATTAAATGAACTAACAAAACAACACAATGTAAACACCACCTCCACGAGAGCTCCGGACTCCGAAACGCCCGAGAGCTGCTCAGTCAACACATGCGCTGCAGACGAGGCCTCGTTCTCATGGACATCAAACAATGAGAGAACGTGACACGATCACACAGCTACCATATTTCAGGAGATGAGTCACGGGAACGTGCAGCTGCAGACATCTGGCTTCCATCGGCGGCCCGTTGTGGACCAGACGGGTTGTTTCTATTGGACCGCAATCTGACGATGCTCTCAACGAAGCGGGGGAAAAATGAAACACGTCTTCCTCCGAGGACCGTGAGTCGCCAATCGGGGGAGAAGAAAAGTCGTGATTTTATTTATTTTTTTTATGATTGCGCGATGGGAAGGGCTGAGCTTTTCGGTCGTTAGACCCTCAGATTTACATCAATCTCTCTTTGATTCGTGTCAAACCCCCGTTGAAATGCATTTCAGAGTATTTCCTCTAATCCACCTCAAACAATGCCTTAATTGTTTACTCTTTAATATGATAGAGGGTCTTGACGTCAGCTGGTGAACGAGTGTTTCTTATATTCCAGACTCTTTCCTCACAAGACGAGAGGCAATCATCAAATAATCGACTCACTCGTTCAAATGAAACATTTGATTAATAATAAAGCCCTCTGATAAATATCCTCTGATTTCATGTTTTTTTTTATGTTTCCATCTTTAATCCTTAATGTTTCTGAGTAAATGTAATTGGCCAGGCTGAACACCCACGTGCCGTCCTCTTTGTTAAACCTTTTGTTCGTGGTTAACGTCACATCGCTATGAATTGTGGGTAGTTTCCTTGGGCGAAGTCTGCAGAATCAAAGACTTATGGAAAGTGTTCACAAAGGTCTCGAGCCCTCAGACACTCGGCGGTTTCACCGTGGACAGAACTAAACTCTCGAGGAGCTGCTTCAAAGTTTGGATTACAATGAAAATAATGATGCAAAATATATTCACCTACAAAGGAGTTCGTTTTCTCCATTTTTATGATATTTTAACTTCTCTTTTCACAGTTTTCTTGTGCTGTTTTTTAATAAAAATCCTATTGTGACTCATTTATATTTCGATATATGAATCATTAATCAAAGCGAAGACGTTAAAACGGCTTGAATCTTTCTTTACGTGAAGAAAAAGAACAGAAATATGATTGTAACTGTGAAATATATATATATATGAAACACACGATAGATAAGGTTTAAGGTTTAGGTTCGAGGACTCTCTTGAAGACCTTTTGAGACCTTTGTGAACACTTCCAGTCCGCATTTCTGCAGGCGCTGCCCAGAGGAATTTACCCACAATTCATAGCAATGTGACCGTAAACACACGGGGGGGTTACCAGCGGAGGCGTGGAAACCGGAGACGTGAAACTAAACGGGTAAACAAAAGAGGAACGGTGCACCACAACACATGGAAGCAGAGGAAGGAAAGCAGATTTATGCATCGCTACCTTCTGTTATTGAAGTTTTTAAAAAAAACAAACGAGCGAGGAGATTATTTGACGATCGCTTCTCATCTCGTGAGGCAAAAGTCTGGAAGACGTTCAAACCAGGGAGCAAAAAATACCAACGATAACCCAAAATTGTACGTAACATATCGTGGTGTAACCAAGGTAACATGTCATATCTCATATTTATACTATATCAAGCACTTGCAGCCTCTCTGTTCGGCCCAAGGTCACCATAGTCCCACCAACAAGGTCAACAATATACATAAACGGTGGAATTAACTATTAAATTAAGAATACACGCGAGGAAAGCTCTTTATAGGAACGTTTAATTGACTTGATTTATTTCCCCATGAGACACTTTTATTACAAGGTTATTTTTATTTTAGGGTTGCGCAACGAAATGCTGATTGTAGTCCCAAAAAACTAAATCACACGTGGCGGGTGGAGGATGAATTTAGGAGTCAGAAGAAGCCGCTCTGAAGTCCGGTGGTTTCGGCTGATGATGCTTCTGTTGCTCCGCTTTAAAGGTTAACAAGAACTCGGAATATATAGATATATAGATAAATACTTTATTAATCCCGCAAGGGGGAATTCTTCTTCATTTTTACATAAGAAAATATTTGTTTTTTACATAAGAAAAGATCAATATATACAAAAATAGAATAGAAGAAGAAAATAAGAAAAATGCACAATATATACAACAAATAGAATAGAATAATAATATTAAATTAAATTAACTAAC
Organism: Ophiodon elongatus; assembly: GCA_016806645.1. Lineage (NCBI taxonomy): Eukaryota > Metazoa > Chordata > Actinopteri > Perciformes > Hexagrammidae > Ophiodon > Ophiodon elongatus. Next base: position 287,363 of record JACSYO010001334.1, on the reverse strand, counting down.
AAAACGAAACAGGAGTGCAAGATGTAGCTATAGTTGGGAAGTTTTCTTAAGAAATGCAGCCGTTCACGTGTGACGGTTATTCCCAGGAACTCCCAGCTGTTCACTTCCTATGTGAACGGGATATGTACTCTTTAAATATCTGAAATGACATGTTTAAAAGTGACCCCTTTTGAACCTCCGCCGTTTCCCAGCTCTACCTGTAGGTGGCGGTCTCGCCCAGGGAAAGAAAACGTCTCGGGTTGGACAACTTTCCATGACACGCAGGTAACAACGGGAAAGGTTTTTATAGAGACTTCCACATGGGCTAAGCTGAGTGTGTGTGTGAGCGAGTGTGTGTGAGTCGAGCTGAGTGTGTGTGAGCGAGTCGAGTGTGTGTGAGTCGAGCTGAGTGTGTGTGAGCCGAGTGTGTGTGAGTCGAGTGTGTGTGAGTCGAGCTGAGTGTGTGTGTGTGAGTCGAGTGTGTGTGAGTGAGTCGAGTGTTTGTGTGTGAGTCAAGCTGAGTGTGTGTGTGTGTGAGTCGAGCTGAGTGTGTGTGTGTGAGTCGAGTGTGTGTGAGTTGAGTCGAGTGTTTGTGTGTGTGTGAAGCCGAGTAGTGTGTGTGTGTGAGTCGAGGCCTTGTGAGTCGAGCTGACTATTGTGTGTGAGTCGGCTGGTGTGTGTGAATCGAGCTGATGTGTGTGTGAATCGAGCTGAGTGTGTGTGTGTGAGCGAGTCGAGGTGTGTGTGTGAGTCGAGTGTGTGTGTGAGTCCAGTGTGTGTGTCCAGTGTGTGTGAGTCCAGTGTGTGTGTGAGTCAGTTTGTGTGTGAGTTGGTATTGTGTGTGAGTCCAGTGTGTGTGTGGTCCAGTGTGTGTGTGAGTCCAGTGTGTGTGTGAGTCCAGTGTGTGTGTGAGTTGAGTGTGTGAGTTGAGTGTGTGTGTGTGAGTCCAGTGTGTGCGTGAGTCCAGTGTGTGTGTGAGTCCAGTGTGTGTGTGAGTCCAGTGTGTGTGTGTGAGTCCAGTGTGTGTGTGTGAGTCCAGTGTGTGTGTGTGTGAGTCCAGTGTGTGTGTGAGTCCAGTGTGTGTGTGAGTCCAGTGTGTGTGTGAGTCGAGCCTCTCCGGCTGCTAATGGGAGGCAGATGGACTCGGCCCGCACGCCGCACACTAATGAGGGAAATGTGGAATCAGTGGAGGTTTCACACAAGCAGGCAGGCTGGATGCTGATTGTATATTTTGCTCTGTCGCTGTGGAGCGGCGGGAGAGGGTCGATCCACTCGGTAATGCAGCTCGACGTCTACGGGCCTTGTGGAAAAAGGAGTTCACGCTGGATCAAATGTCACTTTAAAAACACAAGAAATATCCCCGCAGATTAAAAGGTGATAATCAGAGTTGTTTCTTTTGGGGGAACCACAAAGCACACAGACAGAAAGGAGACGAGCAGATTCTGGCTTCTTTACGGCCGCTTTGCAGTTTGAATGTGGATTTTAACGCGTTCATAAATTCATTCAAGGCCGAGGTCAAAGGTCAAGGCTCAGAAACATGAGAGCGCGTCTCGGTCCCATGCAGCGAAAACTGCCTCGTGACTCAGATTTTGAGGTTCACTTTTGACAAATCGATAGATCGATAAGATAGATAAATACTTTATTAATCCAGCATTTTTACATACAGGTAAGAAAAGAACAATATATACAAAAAATGTAATAAAAGAAGAAGAAAATAAGAAAAATGCACAATATATACAACAAATAGAATATAATAATAATACTAAATTAAATTAACTAACAAAACAAAACAGTAGTGCAAGATGTATTCAACAACAAATCGTAAATAAGTTACAAATGAGTCGGTGGAGGTCTCGAGAGGAAGAGGTCGAGGGGGTTAGGGGTCAAAAAACACAGGACTTTCACCCAGGAGACCTCGGTCCGAGTCCCGCGTGACACCACTGGTTTTTGTTTCGTTTCAATTTTGTAGTAAGTCAAACCATGATGTTTTTTATTTAAACATAACCAGGTGCTTTTGTAGTGGGCTTTGCTTTGTTTCAGTTTACAACATTAACTGTTTTAAACTGCGACCGTAATCCGGGAAAAAATAATTATTTTCCTCAAAGCGTTATCGCGAATGCAGTTCAGTTTTTTATGGGAAGGTCATTTTGTGAAGGCAGAGTTGTTCAGTTCTGCTTCTCGTTCAGTTTGACAGAGAAGGTGGTTTTGATAATAAAGTAAAAAGTAGAAGAGGAAATGTAACGTAACAAACCTGAACTTAGACTGTGATGAAATACAGAAATGTGGACGGCACCTTTTTTTTTTATTTAAAAAAAAACGCTTTCAAATGTCATATGTTAAATATGTTGTGAAGTTCTTTACTTAAATTATCACTTATGTTTCCAACAATTTAGAAATGTGACTTAAAACTGGATAGAAAGTCAATTTATGTCGGCTTCTGGCTTAAAATCAAAACTTTCTCAGGTTTGATTTTAAGCCATAAACTGACATAAATTGACTTTTTATCCAGTTTTAAGTCACATTTAATTTTTATTATTTTGATTAAAGACCCCGTAGCTGCAGGAGATGACATATTACTCTCCTTTCGTCCACTTGGGGGCAGCAGCAAACTACGGTGCACGGTTAAACCACGTCACAGCTTTATGATGCTTTCGTGAAGCAGAATATTCAAACACGCGGCAAATGGAAAATATTCTCTAGTGTTTCGTGGTCTGGGTCGACGTATTTAACGTCTCTGGAAACCTTTGGTTCTCCGCTGAGAGTTTAAAATAAAGATCTGTGGGTTCGACCGGCACGCGGAGAGACGCGAGACACCGAGGGGATGATTCAGCAACACGAAGCTGATGATCTAATTCTCATCTCTGCTACAGACACAACAAACCCTCTCGGATAACATTCACAATCAGCCCAGCACACGGCGGTGGGTTTGTAAGAGTTGGCTTCACGTTTAGGGGTAAATCTGTAACCTCAGCCCCCCCCCCCTACGACCGGCTCTTTATTCTCTGCCTTGAACTTGGCCAAAAGAAACCGAGCTGGCTGTGATGTCATCGCTGAGGGTTTGAATGAGACCTGGATCTGACCGACCCTCTCGGGATGTGAGACAGTTTGTTTTCTTTGGTCGGACTGGAAAAGCCACACGCTCACCAACTAGCGGCTTCTAAATCAAACATCATTTATTGGACAGAGTTTTGGTTATAAATCAGCGGGGATGATCTGAGTTTTTGGATGGTTTTATGGAGACCAAACCAATTTCCTTGAGTGAAACTCTCAGGATGATCAGCTGGACTGAAGTAACAGCTTAATGCTTTTGGTCTACTTGGCTTTCTGAGTGGTGAGTTGCCTTGTAAGAACAGTAGGTCCTTTATTTTGTAGTAAATGGAAGGCCTTTCTTTTTTAAGACCTGGAGGGCCTTTATTATAATATATATATATTATATAATATATATGTTATATATAATAATATAATTATTCTTAATTATAATTATATATATATATAATATATATGTATATATAATATATATATACACCACTTGTGGTGGTATTTATTTCCGAAACTGCCTGAGAGTGAAAACAATCAACAGATGAGCATAAAATTCTGAGCGAGCTTCAGTGTTTGATGGACTAAACTGAATGCCGGTGTCAGCGTCGATGAGTGAAGCTCCACCCGTCTGGCTTCTGAGGTGACCAAAACAAACCGACGCAGGCGTCCGCGGATGGTTTGTGGTTCTGGTCTCGGTATCGATGGTTCTGCAGCATCAGTGAGCCTCACGGCGTGGTACGACATACAGACCCGATTGGCTGAAGCTGTGTGTGAGTCGTGGCGATGACTCCCGTTTGAAGCGTGGCGAGGGTTTATTGGTTTGTTGGCCGCTCTCCACGACTAAAGACACAATCATCAGTGTCTCCTGCATGCACACCACTTTGTGTTCACCCTCTCAGACCGCGTGCATTAAAAACCGTTTGAGTCACAGTAAAAACTTGGCCGACCTTTACACTTATTGCATAAATGTAACCACAGCAAAGCGTCTTATTACTTTACTATTTATGTCACGGTGATGTAAAGCAGTTCATTGAGATCGCACGGAACATTTATGATTCCTTAGATACGCAAAAACAGCACAGAAGTTTCTTTTCTTTCACGTTTTCCTGAGAACATTTGAACCAAAGTTTGTTGATGTATCCTTCCTTCCTCTTCCCGAGAAAAGGAGATTTAGGATTTATGGAGGAGAACACGTAAACATCAGAGAAGTGGTTACATGTGCTGGAGAGTCTCAATCATCTATGTAGTGAAGTTATTGCGATGGAAAGGATTTGATGGGGGAGGGTCTCCGTCTGCAGGCCGCTCGTATGAAACCTTCTGATCGCTTCTGTCAAAATCTAGTTTTAACCCTTTGTATAATAATGATAAGGATAAAACTGCTATAGCACGCTATATGTTCACATTATTTTCTACTTTCACTGAGTTACATCAAACACTGTGGTTTGTCCTTAAGGAGCTGAGTGTCTGTATTTGGGCTTCACAGTTTATTATAGAAGTCAAGGTTAAAATCACACCCGTGCCAAAATGTATAACATTCATTAACACAGACAAAATGATCAGAACATTTTTAAAACATTTATTTTAGTGATGTGTGTTTCTTACATGGTGCTTATATTCCTGAATTAATTTGTGTTGAATTAAATTACAGGAGAAAAGTTCTATACATTCAACATCTCAAACAGAAAAAAAACCTTTTTTAGTCCATCTTATATTCAAGATTTCACCTCAGTAAAACTATGAAAGTATTAACAGCAAAATTTATACTTAAGGTATTCAAGTGAAAGTACTTCAGAGAGTTATATTATCACAATAATGGAATATTATGACGCTTTAACACGGATGCAGCATTTTAATGTTACAGCTGGTGTTGGTGGAGCACATTTTAACTAGTTTTTATACAGTTTGATAGTTTAATCTGTAGCTCAGGATCAACTTTATCAATTCATAATGTGTAAAAAGTATCAAATACATCAAACTGTCAGACAAGTGGAGGACAGTAAAAAGTACAAACTCAATCTCGAAACTACTTCCTGTTAGTACGAGACAGTGAAAGTACTTCATTGTTTCCACCGTGTGTAGGAAGACAACGTTCCCATCGCCGGAGACGTTGAAGTGAAAACATCCAGAAACGTCTCCGCTCTGGAGGGAGGCCGGGCTCGGGCTCGGGGCTCGGGGCTCGGGGGGCTGAGGCCGGGCTCCGGGCTCTGGGCTCGGGGCTCGGGGCCCTGGGGGGAGGCCGGGCTCCGGACTCGGGGCTCTGGAGGGAGGCCGGGCTCGGGGCTCATCTGGAGGCCGCTGCAGGTCTCATCACAACGAGTCATGGAAAGTCTGCTCGCTCGTGGTCTCTCTGCTGCTAGAGGAGCTGACTCATGGTAACGCAGTCTGGGGTCGATGGGTCCGAGCAGCCTGAAACACGCTGTTTCCACTATAACATCGTGATGAGCTCACAATCTGGAGGGAAGAACTCAAATAATACGTTAGCACCAGTAATAGTATCACAGTAGAAGAGGCCTGCATTTAACTGATCCTGATGTCTTGTTGTTGGTGTGTCCTTGTATTTTATCATTTTTATCATTTCATCATTTTATTATTTTATCATTTTATTATTTTATCATTTTATTATTTTCACTTAACATGAGAAATATCTCAACTTCCCCTTCATGGACTGGCACAACATTTTCATTTGTGGTCCCCAGAGGATGAATCCTAAAAACTGACTTTTCCTCGCAGTTACTCGTGATCCCTGGAGGATGAACCCTACTGACGTTAGTGATCTTCTGACTTTTCATCCAGCAGAAACTTCTGAGAAATAACATCCACTTGAAGGACTGGCACAATATTTTCATTTTCATTTGTGGTCCCCAGAGGATGAATCCTGAAAACCGATGACTTTCTCCTCCAGCGCCACCAGCAGGTTGACGTTCGTTTGTTTTTTTTGCCTGAATTATCTTGACAACTCTCAGATGCATCTCCTTGACATGAACCTTTAGACGGGACATAATAATTATATCAAAAAGTCACTGTCGACTGTAAATAATGACAAAATAAAATAAAAAGTAATTTGACATTTTAACCCAGAAACAGAAACATTTTATGAGTTAAAACTCGACTTTACGGCCTCTAATCTGTTTCTGGAACAAACCCTCCCCGGTCTGTATTTAAAGCCTCTTCCAGTACGGCGATCTGAAGGGAAGAGGCACGGCATCCATCTTCATACAGGAAGAATAAACGTTTCAGAACGTGGACACGTCACCTCCCCGAGAATGTTCATTTATTGCCATTGATGTAAGCAGAAAGCGGAGCGGTGATTTATGAATGGAGCCGCGGACGCCAGAGAGGATCATCTACGATGAATCATGGAGAAGAGCCGAGGGTCAGAGAGACTCCGGTTAGCGGCGGCTAAACAGACGGCGGCTGGTTCTCCTCAGGTGGAAAAGAGTTTTATTTACAGCGTAGCTTTAATATGTAAGAATTATAATCGCTTCCTTATGTGCATGAAAAAAAATATTTAAAAGAAAGGGAAGGGAAAAATACACTCCAGGCCACCGTGGACAGACCCAGATCCAGAGACCAGTCCACCGTGGACAGACCCAAAGAGACCAGTCCACTGTGGACAGACCCAGATCCAGAGACCAGTCCACCGTGGACAGACTCAGATCCAGCAGAGACCAGTCCACCGTGGACAGACCCAGATCCAGCAGAGACCAGTCCACCGTGGACAGACCCAGATCCAGAGACCAGTCCACTGCTGGACAGACCCAGATCCAGAGACCAGTCCACCGTGGACAGACCCAGATCCAGCAGAGACCAGTCCACTGTGGACAGACCCAGATCCAGAGACCAGTCCACCGTGGACAGACCCAGATCCAGCAGAGACCAGTCCACCGCTGGAGACCCAGGACGTATTGCTGGACCCGCTGGAGGGAAGGGGGGCACGGGAGAACCAGAACCAGGACTGAGAGAGCAGACTGTCAGACCCTGCTACAGTGAGAGGTTCTCTAAAGGGACCCTGGTGCTCAGAGACACTACCTCTTTAGTCCACAGGGGGCGCCAGAACCACCACCTGGTGCTCAGAGACACTACCTCTTTAGTCCACAGGGGGCGCTAGAACCACCACCTGGTGCTCAGAGACACTACCTCTTTAGTCCACAGGGGGCGCCAGAACCACCACCTGGTGCTCAGAGACACTACCTCTTTAGTCCACAGGGGGCGCCAGAACCACCACCTGGTGCTTAGAGACACTACCTCTTTAGTCCACAGGGGGCGCCAGAACCACCATCTGGTGTAACTTTAAATATACAAGTAATGTAGTGATAATGACATGACATATCACTAATAATAAACCTAGCCTATAATCAAAGAAATATTAAAAATAAAAATAAAGTAAATAAATAAAATAAAAACAAAGTAAATACAAATAATGTAAATAAATCAATTAAATAAAGTAAGTAAGTAAATAAAAAAATACTCTTATATACACATTATTTTTGTATTATTTATATATATGTATGTCTGCAAGATTATATATATATATAATCTTATATAATATTTTAATAGATTTTATATATATAAATATATATATATAATCTTGCAGACATACGAACATAGGCATGAACATTTACTGTAAGCAATTTACCTTTTTTTATTTTTATTTTAATGCTTTTTATGACTATATAAAATCACATCCAAAAACAAAGTACTTGTTGTATTAAACCTGGAAAACTGAAATCTTTCTGTGTGGCCGCATGAATGGTATCTATGCATCCTAATTGTATTTATGGTTGCAGTTGTAATCTGTCAGACATGAGTCATCAGACCTGGCCGATGCCCACAAAAAAAACAACTCAAACAGAAAACATGAGTCAGCTTTACAGTAAATCATCGCAGCATCTTAATCCACACAGACGTTGTGTTGGAGGGAAGTCACACATGTTAGCCATCAAGAGCGCTTTAATGATTAACACGTGTTTGCAGTTTGCACATTTACAATAAAAAAAGCTAAACATATGCTTTAACCCCAGAATGTACCTGCAGTCCCACAGTCCTCATGTTCTCGTGGAGGAACGAGGACACAGGTGGAGGACGAGGCCTTGTGACTTTGCTTTCCAGCGGTGTAGGACAGTATATCTCATGTGCATCGTTTGTTTGAATCTTTCAAACGATCCGCGATAATCAACTTTTACTGCAGAACATATTTCAAAACTGCTCTGATACTGATTATTTTAACGGGTGTTTATCGGCTAAAATCGGGCTATTCTCTTACGGCTCCTGTAGCTCAACCTACGATGAACAGGACGTGTTAAAGGGGAAGTTAATGCAAAACCTTTTAGTCGTTATTTTAAACCAAACCATCATCTTTATTAAACCTAACTAAGTATTTCATCATCTTTATTAAACCTAACTAAGTATTTCATCATCTTTATTAAACCTAACTAAGTATTTCATCATCTTTATTAAACCTAACTCAGTATTTCATCATCTTTATTAAACCTAACTAAGTATTTCATCATCTTTATTAAACCTAACTAAGTATTTCATCATCTTTATTAAACCTAACTAAGTATTTCATCATCTTTATTAAACCTAACTCAGTATTTCATCATCTTTATTAAACCTAACTAAGTATTTCATCATCTTTATTAAACCTAACTAAGTATTTCATCATCTTTTATTAAACCTAACTAAGTATTTCATCATCTTTATTAAACCTAACTAAGTATTGTTTTTGCCTAAACTTAACTAAGTTGTTTCCTGTGAAGACAGAAGTATATATTTTGTATGATAACATAAGATATCATGTGTATGACGACACGTTGACTGAAACATTTTCTTAACTCAACTACAGTTTAGTCCATTTCCGTTTAGATGTATGAAGTTTTCTTATTGTTGCTTTAATTTAAATTAACTTCTCTCGACCTGAAGAAGAAATGTGAACGAGATAGCAGCTGGTTTTGTTTGTGCATCACTTTTCTTTTTTTTTTTTTAAGGGTTTGCGTTACCTTTTAAAAGCGAGTGTTATCAATAAGCAGACACATGTTTTGTTTCGTTGTTAAGAGCTCGAGGCGGAGGAGGAAGAAGAACTCACAACTCTTTACCAAGTAGTAGGTAGAAACAGTTTTTATGTTGATTTCTTTATGTTGTGCTTAAATGAAACGGGAAGTAGACAGCAGATGGTTTTGTTTGTGCAGCACCTGATGAAAACAAGTGAATATGCAGCAAGTAAATATTAAGATATCGTAGCACCAAACTTCACTTATCATTTGTAAAAAACGCACACCTCCCACTCCAGGATGAAGAGTAAAAAGGAAGGTGACACCAGATCCTGAGAACTGTTCATGACTTCACTTCAGGAACAGATCATCTCTTCTAGTTCTCAAAATCTGGCTCGCTGCCGGAGACCAGAACCTTCCGGAGCCTCAGATCCAGATTCCTGTTAGCTTAAGAGCTTTGTGTCCAGCCTGAATCCCAGCGTGGGCCACGGACTCACTGCATCACCAACTACGAGTAACGGGAAGCCGGCGCTGGTGTTTACGCAAGTGTGAAAAACACAGCGAGTGACTGAAGAAGAGACCGTAAGAGAGACCCGGCAGACGGGACCACAGGAAGAACCAGAACCAATAAATATGGAGCACGAAATCAGCTCCCGGTTCCCGAAACGGGACCAGAGAGATAAACGCTGACGTTTCAATCAGGAGAGACTTGGTTAGAATCAAAAATGATTTATTACATATGAATAACATTTGAATAGTGCAAAGTCTTTGGTGATAGGACTCAGGGGGCCGAGTTCTGATGAGGCAGAATCCCCCCGGAGGCCAGACACTGGTGGAGGAGGTGGAGGAGGAGGTGGAGGAGGTGGTGGTGGAGGAGGAGGAGGAGAAGGGAGACGCTGAAATCTGATGGTGAATGAGGAGCATGACTGATGCTGATAGGCCTGAGAGGTGCAACTGGGTGGAGGAGGTGCAGGAGTGGGGTGGAGGAGGGTCAGCTGGGGTGGAGGAGGTGCAGAGGCTGGGGAAGGAGGGTGCAGGAGCCTGGGGTGGAAGAGGTGGAGGAGGGTGCAGCTGGGGTGGAGGAGGGTGCAGGAGCCTGGGGTGGAGAAGAAGGTGGAGGAGGTGGAGCCTTGGGTGGAGGAGGTGGGGAGGTCAGGAGCTGGGTGGAAGGAGCCTGGGGTGGAGGAGGGTGCAGGAGCCTGGGGTGGAGGAGGGTGCAGGAGCCTGGGGTGGAGGAGGGTGCAGCTGGGGTGGAGGAGGGTGCAGGAGGCTGGGGTGAAGGAGGGTGCAGGAGCCTGGGGTGGAAGAGGGTGGAGGAGGGTGCAGGAGCCTGGGGTGGAGGAGGGTGCGGAGCCTGGGGTGGAGGAGGATGCAGGAGCCTGGGGTGGAAGAAGGTGGAGGAGGGTGCAGCTGGGGTGGAGGAGGGTGCAGGAGCCTGGGGTGAAGGAGGGTGCAGGAGCCTGGGGTGGAAGAAGGTGGAGGAGGGTGCAGGAGCCTTGGGTGGAGGAGCCTGGGGTGGAGGAGGGTCGCAGGAGCCTTGGGTGGAGGAGGATGCAGGAGCCTGGGGTGGAAGAGGGTGGAGGAGGGTGCAGGAGCCTAGGGTGGAGGATACAGGAGCCTGGGGTGGAAGAGGGTGGAGGAGAGTGCAGGAGCCTGGGGTGGAGGAGGGTGCAGGAGCCTGGGGTGGAAGAGGGTGGAGGAGGGTGCAGGAGCCTGGGGTGAAGGAGGGTGCAGGATCCCGGGGTGGAGGAGGGTGCAGGATCCCGGGGTGGAGGAGGGTGGAGGAGGGTCACAACTGGTTTGGAGCTGCAGCAGCCGAGCGAAGAACCCATTTAAGAGTTTGACAGAATCCTGAAACAGAGTGAATGTCCCGATGGCTCTTGAGACTTCTGGTTAATTATGTTAATTATTACATTATTATGCGAGAAAGAAGGTAAATTCTGTGAAATCGTAGCGCCGGTCTTCTTCTATCGTTTGTAAAAACATGAAGAGTAGAAATAACTCAAACCAAACGCCTTCCACCGGGTTGGTGTGACCTTATGAAAGCAAGAGGAATCAATAAGCAGACACATGTTGTTGTTTGTGTTTTTTAAAGGTCGAGGCGGAGGAGGAAGCACAACTCATTAACTATCAGCTGTTTTGTATTTATTCTTGAAATCTTAACTTTTTAACATTATAATCGAGGCGGTTAAACCTCAAATCTGTCTATTATCCCAAAACCTCCGAAAACAAAACGTATCTCCTTTTGTATATTTCTACTTAACTAAAGAAGAAATTGTATTATTAGAAGTATTGTTGTAAATTGGGTGACTTTTCCCTTTTTAATGTTTGGTTTCTGCAAATAAATAAATAAATTCTGATGTTGTCGTACCGTATATCAGCCGGTGTTAGCATGCGGTCGGCGTGGTTTACTTGTTCCTAAACGCGTGATAATTATAACTCTTTAAAAGAAAAGCAACTCAACGTTTTCTTTCCTTCCCTCGTCGTCTGTTCTCTTCTTCGCTGACGATGAACTCCTCTTCCTCTGCTCCGGTTGGCGGTTGGTTGTGTGCACACTGTGGATCCTGCTGTCTACACACGATGCACACGCATGCATCCGTTACTCACGGAGCACGCAAACACAAACACGGGTATCTGGACGGCTTAGTACACGTCAACATACATCATGAAACCAGCCAATCTCTCATTTCCCTTCTGGAGAGTCATGTTCGGGTCATTATATAAGAAATAACACATGCTGTCCTTGAAGTCAATGATGCAAACACAGGAAACATAAAATAAAAACTATAGTACAGCACCATTAAAGGAGGGTGAGGAACATTTTAAATGCAATGCTTTAAAATGTGTGGTTTTGATTTAATGGATGGAGCTACATACTTTTCCTCACTTTGATTATAAACACTCAGCGCTGTGCAAATTGCTCCTCTGATGTATCGACCTTTTCGTGCAGGGAAGCTGACTCGCTGCCAGTTTTCAAGACCAAACGCATACAAACCACAAAGAAGTGCAGCTGTGACGTGATGAAGTATGATCACAGAAATGGAGTTCTGAGGTTGTTTATGTGACCTCTCCTGTCAACAGCAGACCTTTGGGCTACTGGCGGCTAATGGAGAGGCAAAGTCCCGCCCCTTCTGGTGTTATTTCACTGAACAAAAAGTACAATATTCAACGGAGAGGGAGGCATTTCTTTTTTTATCCTGTTTGAATTGTGCCATGAATTTCACATAATGATGCTCGTAAATTTAAAAGATAATTTTGAACGTCAAGATATCTTCGCTTGTCACACATCAAGGCACGCAGCGCTCCCAAAGTTGGGCAAGCTATTGGAAATGTTTCAGAAAGGCGGCAACCTCTGGTTTTGCCGAGTGAAGTCAAAGCTTCATGTCTTAAAGCTGCATTCTCTCTCCTGACCACCAGGGGGCGACTCCTCTGGTTGTATAGAAGTCAAAGCTTCATGTCTTAAAGCTGCATTCTCTCTCCTGACCACCAGGGGGCGACTCCTCTGGTTGTATAGAAGTCAAAGCTTCATGTGTTAAAGCTGCATTCTCTCTCCTGACCACCAGGGGGCGACTCCTCTGGTTGTATAGAAGTCTATAGAAAATGACTCTACTTCTCTCTTGATTTATTCCCTCAGTAAACATTGTAAACATGAGTTTATGTCTCAATCTCTAGTTTCAAGTCTTCTTCAATACAGCATGATGTTCATTTAGTAAATTATGGTCCATTTAGAGTCAAACAGACCATAAAGAGGGGACGCTTTAGGGGCGGGGCTACAAGGTGATTGACAGGTCGACACCAGAGACGTATACAGCGTCTCTACGTCCTCCTCAGTCCAGATATGGTCACTTCCCGTTCACCGGTTGCAAAAAAACAACAAGCCAACGGTCGTAATCCAAGATGGCGACGACGAAATCGACGAACTAAAGGCTTCATAACATCAGTCCACAAACCAACAAGTGACGTCACCATGACTACGTCCACTTCTACACAGACTATGAATTCAGGGTGAATTAATCTGTGTTCTTTCCTGAGAATGAATTATTATTTATTATTTAGCTATTTCCGTTCTTTCACCAGAATCCAGGAAACCCAGTGACTGAAACTCAAATTCTTTCAGGGGGAGGACCCTCAGACCTGTAAGTAACTCCACCGTAACATGAATCCAGAAGAACAGAGCGTTAACGAGGTGACGTATTTGAAAGAGCGCCAGTCAAACTTCAATCGGTCTGGAAAACCTGCAGGAAATTAGGCATTCATGTTTTCAATAATAAACCACCTTTCCCACCTTAGCCAAGCGTAAAAACTTTACTGCAATATGTTTGAATTTCAAGGTATTTTAGTTTTTATACACACATTAAAGATGGTACTGATGGCTGGGAACCCTTTTAAAGAGGCAGCAGAGGCTTTTTGTTACTTTAAACTCAGCTGACATTGATTCTGTCCAACTTCTCCATGCTGAGGAGATTGCCCTCCACCCAGGGAATTTGTATTTCCGACATTCACAGATTTCATTTGTCCCCGAGAGACATGGAAATTGGACAAAACTGGATGAACTCAATTTGCTATTATGATTTACTCTGCATTTCTAGCCGTGGCTTTGTTCTTTTATTGGCGAGTTAAATCAAATCGAATCATGTCTGCTGCAGAATTTAACCCTGTGATCTTACAGGGTTAAATACATGTATGTCATGTGGTTTTTTAGTTACTGCAGAACTCCAGGTTTCTAAGTTTGATGGAGTTATGAGACAATCCTCCTATTTCCAACCAAGCAACACAGGTGACCTCATGCGTCTGCCTGTTAAAGGGATTAAATGTGGTCATGTAGTCAGGCAGCCACGTGAACACCGTTTACCTGCTGCACATGTAAAAGCTCCTCATTGTGGTTCCATACGGCTCCCTTCAGATCAAACTCACAGATTGTGATGGTTAGTAAACAGCGACTACATTACCAGACTGGCTGAGGTCATGTATTTCATAAACGGATGTGAGTGATGGAGTCACTCAGAAATCTGCTCAATAAAAGTTCTTCACGTAAACGTTCCACTTTAAGTGGAGAGAAGCTCCTCCTTCTTCAAACCCTGTTGTTAGGATCGATGGATCAGAATCGACGCAGTGAGGAACGGAAAGATGAACTCTCATAGAAAGGTTCTCCACACTGAGATCCCTGTAAAGCCCATACAACAGGTTTTCTATCCAGTAGGTGGCTCTACAGAACATTTTGGTGCACTTCAGGTTTTATACCATACCACAATGGTTCTATATAGACATAGAACCCTTCTCCAAAAGAAAGGCTATTCAGTGTACATAAACCTGTTGGAGAACTTATCAACAAACGTTTCTAGTCAACCTTTTAGTTCTCTAGAGAGCTCAGATGGTACGTAGAACCTCTTAATGCTCCGATTGTTCTACGTAGAACCTCTTAATGCTATAGAGTAATATGGATTGTTTCTCTAGAAAGCTTAGATGGTTCAACCTAGAACCTTTTTAGTGCTATAGAGATACCTACGAGGATGTTTTCTTGAGAAAGCTTAGATGGTTCTATGTAAATCCTCTTAATGCTATCGAGAAACCTTAGAGAAGGGTTTCTCTAGTCAGCTCAGATTGTTCAACGTAGAACTTCTTATTGCTATAGAGAAACTTAAGAGAATTGTTTCTCTAGCAAGCTTAGATGGTTCTACGTAGAACCCTTTAGTGCTATAGAGAAACTTTAGAGGATGTTTTCTCTAGAAAACTCCGATGGTTCTATGAAGAACCTTTTTAGTGCTAGATAGAAACCTAAAGGGATGGTTTCTTAGGAAAGCTCAGATGGTTCTATGGAGAACCTTTGTAATGCTATAGAGAAATCTAAAGGGATGGTTTCTCAAGAAGGCTCAGATGGTTCTATGAAGAACCTTTTTAGTGCTAGATAGAAACCTAAAGGGATGGTTTCTTAGGAAAGCTCAGATGGTTCTATGTAGAACCTTTGTAATGCTATAGAGAAACCTAAAGGGATGGTTTCTCAAGAAAGCTCAGCTGGTTCTATGAAGAACCTTTTTGGTGCTCCAGAATCTGTAGATTCTTCTTCTATAGCACAATGATCAAATGATTCACCACAAATACAAACTTGTTGGTGCTGTAAAGAACTCTTGTAAAAAGGTGCTAATGTGGTTCTACATAGAACCTCTTTAATGCTGTAAAGAACAATGTAGGACTGCATGTTTTTATTTTTTATTAACAGAAAGTTTCAAACCAACACGGTTGGTGGTTATTATTGAGATATGGCATCCATGACGGACACATTTTCTCATCTCGTTCCAACATTTCTTTAAGTATTTCTGCAGCATATTTTACTCTCCTCACTTGTAAATTCCAGTTATCACGTCGAAGTTATGTCGTACATCTCAATTATGGCCTGTTAGAAACCTGTCATACATTCACTCTGTGATCATCAGCATCAACATGCATGTTCACACACGTACAAGAGAACATATTGTTTCTTCTTTAACTGCAACACTGTCGGGTTGGATCGCAGCTCGTTTTTATTAACGCTCGGGTTTTTACAATTGCCTGAGGTGTTGGAATACTTTCCAGCCAAGCTACATTAAATTTTTTTCCAACTCCTTTAAGGATTAGTACATGTGTTAAATTTACTGCCATCCTTAATCCTTAAAAGAGATAAGCCTGTTTCTGCTTGAAGAGAACAACTCTGCTTCTCAAGTTCTTGTAAATCCCTTTAGGCTACTGTATTACTTAGTTTATATTATTGTATTAAAATATTAACATTCTTTTTGAATTACCCACATAACCGACAAACAACAGTATTGAGTGCCAAATTCACAGAATACATTTCTGCTGCGATCATAGATTTGAGTTTTTCCTTTGGTTGGCTGGTTGTGTTGTTAAACTCTGCTCTGTATGGGGGACGCTGGGTATGTGCATGTTTGAATTACACATTTATGACCAACAGTAATACTGGTGACACATCATGTGGGGAATTCTCTGAGTGTCCTCAAATCTTAATGTCTCGAAAAAAACATGCCGTGAAAAATGTTTCCAAACATTTTCACGAGACATTTTAGAGCGCCGCCCTCCGTTGGTTACACATTGATCCCGTTCAGAAACGCACAACGCCACGTGGTCAACGGTGTGAGAAGGTTGGTTAGGGTTAGGCAATACGTTCAATTGGTTACGGTTAAAAAAAAAGATCATGGTTTGTGTTTAAAGACTACTTACCAGACTGAGGTCAATTATTTCATAAACGGATGTGAGTGATGGAGTCGTTCTTAGAAAATATGTTCCAATACTTCACGTGAACTCTCCTCTTCGCGGAGCGTCGACATTGAAATATGTGTGAAAGCAGAATGACGAAAGCAAGAAAAAAAAATGAAACTTGATCAAGGTCCTCGTTGGACTGAATATCCAGAGGAAAATGTGTGAGAAGATGCAGAAGTTTTTATTCAAAAGTTACCTGCATTCATTTTGAAGCGTCTTACAATATTCTGCCTTTATGAGAATAATGACATGTAGATATAATTTACCAACCAACATCACTGGTTAAATATACTTTTTTGTTGGAAAGGGAAGTGGAAGCACATTTTTTGGTATGATGAACTCTCATAGAAGGTTCTCAACGTAACGCAACAACGACGTAATGCAACAACGTAACGCAACAACGTAACGCAACAACGTAACGCAACAACGTAACGCAACAACGTAACGCAACGTAAAGCAACAACGTAAAGCAACAATGTAACGCAACAACGTAACGCAACGTAAAGCAACAACGTAAAGCAACAACGTAACGCAACAACGTAACATCGTAATGTAACATAGCAACGTAACGTCACGTAACCACGGAATGTAACAACGTAATCTAACAATGCAACGCAACAACGCAACGCAACATCGTAAGGCACGAGGTAACGTAACAACGTAACGTAACAACGTAACTTAGCAACGTAACATCTTAAGGAACGACGTAACGTAACGACGTAACAATGTAACGTAACGACCTATGGTAACAAGTGTTACGTCGTCCAGTCTTCCAGATGTATTTGTGCGGACGAGCACTACCAACGCTTTGAAGGAAAGAGGGATTTGTGGAACACGTAGTTTAAAGTCTAACAAAGGTTTTAAAATCATGAGTTGTATCAGATATGTCTTCAAACAGTTATCGGGACATAACACATGGTTGCTCCTTTAAAATACTATTGGCATGAAATATCTAACAGGAAGAAGCTGAAATCAACTCTCTTGGCTCACAGATCTGATGCCGTCACCGTCGTTGACCATAATAGGGATTAATTACAAACAGGAAACAGTCGTTCATCGTCCAGCCTGAGTCAGGCTGCACAGTCATGTCTGAAACCTGCAGGTGGTCCATCTGCACGGTCCGGTTTCTCCTCGGCAATAAGACTCGTAAATATCTGGTAGCCGGTTTAAAGTTTAGGTGGATTTATCTGCGGCTCTGAATCCCTGATGAGTGTGTCCTAATGACTTTCCAGTCTGTAAATCACAAACTCACATTCAGGCTCTGGATTCATACATTGACGTCATCGTTTGACCAGGATGTGTACCTTTTAATATCACCTTGGGATTAAATCTTAAAGAAACTAAACGTAAACAAAATATATAATTTGTCTTGATTCGTTCTGTTGAACTTCAGCTGGACTCTGGGACAGACGCCATGTCTTCGGGGGGAGAAAAAAAAAACGTATCGCCGCTTCAACATATTTGTCATGCTTTAGCTGATTTTATGGATTTGTGACTCCAGGGCTTGAATGTTGGGTTCAAACTCCACGTTAGGAAATGCAGCTGGAGGATTTTTTTTTCTTCTTCTTCTTCTTCTTTTTGGCATCTTGAGGATTTCATTTGAAAACAGTGAGAAGTAACACAAGATGTGACTAAAGCGTCTCACAGCTGTCGAGTCATGCTGCAACACAACGTCTCTCAGGAAGGGGCTGATATCTTACTGTAAATGACGAGGAAGAAGTTTCTGTTTTAATTATTGTGAACATGGAGACTAAATCTATTCAATTAATGCGTTTTTAATAATTGCTTTCATAACCTGGAGTCTTTCAGTAAGCAGGTAACCTGATTATGCAACATATACTGAGATTAAAGTTTCTAATAACGAACATTCCCCTGCTTTTAAATGGGCCTCGATTAGTTTTTTCCAGTCATTAAGATTTTAACGCTTTTCCCTCTGAAAACCAACAGAATCATATAAACTCAACACAACAACCTAAACTG
This sequence comes from Ophiodon elongatus, assembly GCA_016806645.1. NCBI lineage: Eukaryota > Metazoa > Chordata > Actinopteri > Perciformes > Hexagrammidae > Ophiodon > Ophiodon elongatus. Next base: position 269,124 of record JACSYO010001334.1, on the reverse strand, counting down.
GGAGAACTAAAGAGCTTTCTCTTAATGTGCCTTATTACTTTGTTCTTTCCAGGAAACTAAACAGGAAATTAAGGACCAGTAAAGCAAAGCATCTTCCCAAAGTATTTAAGGCTTGAATTCCCATCAAAAACGCAGCCACAACTAATAAATTCCTGAAGCGAACGCTGCATGCACCATAGGCGTGTTATTTAATATAACGTGTAATATAATGTTATTTGAATCGTGGTCGGGAGTGCATATTGAACAGAACACAACTCAGTGGACATTGACTGCAATAATGTTAATATTTCATCATTTAAATTGTAAAGAAAATTGTTTATGATCATAAATAAGATAGACTTTGTTATTCATGTGGAAGAAGAGGGACGTCCACAGACTGAAGTCAGAGTTTGTGTCTTTGAGTTTTATTAACTGGAGGAGAGAGGACGTCCTTCAGGAATGTTTGAGTAATTTATGAGCTGCGTGTTAAATATGTTTGGTCTCTGAGCGTTGACATTCAGACTAGTGAGGACTCGCAGTGGGAGATTAATTAACATGTGCAAAGTTTGTTTATTTAATCGTTTTGAAGTGCTGTTTTTATTATGTATTTCTTAACGGATGAGTATTTTATTGTGTACTTCGTTAACTCATGACAGACTTAGTTGGTGCATGACGGCCCGAACAACAGCAACACTAAATATGATGCCTGGATGCAGAATAGTTGGGTCTTGTTGCATGTTTTTTGCTCCTTTTTTGGGGGGAACTTTTTATTTTTGCATTTTCAACTTGACATATGACCTCCAAAAACACAACACGTGACTTAAAATAAAACAGTAATATTAGCACCAATAGTTTAGCGAGTATATACGCGAACATCTACGTACCCACGCATACATGCACATCTACACCGACAAATACATATACATATGCATCTACATATACATCCACATACATATATACCTTTGCAGGGACTCTTCTTGGACATGAGGACATCATTCAGAGTAGTGAGGTAGCGGGAAGTCAACGGGTTAGCCCTCACGGGGATATCGCTACGATGGCTTACGATAGGAGCGACGCGGCCCCTTTAAGAGCACTGTCGTAACCGTGGTAACGCAACGTCGGTTTGGGGATGAAGGCTGAAGGGATGTCGGTGTTTTGGTTGTCATGTTGGTGAGAGGTAATAAACGGCAACAGAGGTGTGCAGCCAAAAAGAGAAGAAAGACATACATATACTTTTACACACTTAGTCAAAAAGAAGACAAACACCTTCTAAACAAAGTCTCTAATACTTCAGAAATGTACAGTAAACATGTCACCTTATGAGGAGATAATATCAGAGCTCCTTCATGTTTTATTCCCCTGTAGTTAAACCGCCCTCTGTGGAAGGTCCTGTTTACACTCCAGGCGTCTGGTGTCCGGATAAAACGCAGATGAGACTAAAGAACCTTTAATGCATAAGATCAAGAATCCGTCCGGTAAGTCGGGGTCGGCGCTGACGCAAGCGTCGACTAATGTTGCGAGCAGATTGATGTCGAAATATGTCGTCATGCCGTTAGGTAGCTGGTTACAGTAAACACTGTGAAAGTTATCGTCTCTGCACAAAGGAGAGTTTACTGGTGTTTAAACACGAGTTTGTCACGGCCAGCCTTGTCTTGTGTTTACGTTTGGCTTCGTGCACCTGGAACACTTGGGAGGTCGGGAGTTGGAAATTTTAGCGGGTGACGATTCCAGTTGTCTAGAACATCTGTCCATTAACACAACCGCACAGATCTCTATCATTTTTTATCTAAAAAACGTCATGATTCATAGTTCACATTCATGAGCTGCAGGGATGATGTGTTTTTGTAGCTAGCAGAGAGTTAGCATCACTGGTTCCCTCCACAAACAGCCAATGAGATTCTTCCATTGGTTTATGGATTATTGCATAAAATAATCTCAATATCAAACAAACGTTTATAATTTTTACAGGATTAGTTCATCAAGATAATCTTCACTAATGAACTTTAATGATGTTTAAAGTAAGAAGCTAGGAATCGCCCCCTGGTGGTCAGGAGAGAGAATGCAGCTCTAACACATGAAGCTTTGACTTCTATACAACCAGAGGAGTCGCCCCCTGGTGGTCAGGAGAGAGAATGCAGCTTTAACACATGAAGCTTTGACTTCTATACAACCAGAGGAGTCGCCCCCTGGTGGTCAGGAGAGAGAATGCAGCTTTAACACATGAAGCTTTGGCTTCACTCTTCCGAACCGGAGGTTGCCGCCTGGTTATAATAGTGCAGATGTCAAATGTTATTAAAAATAAGAGAAGATGGGAACCGTTTGGTTTCTTGATCAGTCAGCTGAATCTGATTCAGCAACGTGGCGGAGGAGGAGGAGGAGGAGGAAGAGGAGACGGGGGAAAAGAGGTCCCACACACCCAGAGGAATGTGGGGAATGCTGGGAAAAACCTTGAAGTGAACTGTTGTCGTCAGTGCAGAGAGCAGCGAGGGAAACCTGCAGACGAGATAACACTTTGCTCCCTTTTTGGGTTTCTTGGGAACTTGTCACTTTTTTTTACTGTGTGTTCATTTTCTCATGATATTGAAGTGAAAGTGTGAGACAAAGACTTCTTTCAACAGCTGCTGCTCACTTCTTTTATTACCGAAATCAGTTACAGAGACACTCAATTCCCTCACAGTTTTTAGTTTGACTCGTAGTTAATCTGCCGGTTTAAAAACATTTCTTATCCCCTTAAAGTGAAGTAAAACCCAAAGAATAATCTCTAACCTCTTTTTCTTTTTGAGGTCGGGGGCCATTGTTACGTTTAGCATTTTCTTTTTCTTTTATATATATATATATATATATATATATATATATATATATATATATTGTTTGTTTGCAAATATTTCATCTGCACGGTCATATTTTAAGTTTATGTTTATGTTCTTTATTTACTTATTTGACTAAGATGTTGTGTCTGTATTTATACTTATAAAATACTTATTTATTTATTTATTCATACTTTTATTATCCTCTGTCACGTTGACTAGTTGCCTGATCACGACCCTTAAACCTTTAAAATTGTGTTGCCATTATAGAGTCAAGGCTTTTTACAGAGAGAATTTTGGATATCTCTTTGTATAACTCCATAAATCAGAAAATACTGTCAGACAAATAAATATATTTTCTCCAAGTTTTTATTTAGAAAATGTTGTATAAATCAGGTTCTGATACAAACTAATGTTGCAGTGCTTTTGTCGTTCGTTTACAAAAAAATCGACACTTAAAGTTACTACGAGGAGCTTTCATGATGTGGTGGTTCTAGCGCCCCCTGTGGACTAAAGAGGTAGTGTCTCTGAGCACCAGGGTCCCTTTAGAGAACCTCTCATTGTACTGCAGCAGGGTCTGACAGTCTGCCCTCTCAGTCCTGGTTCTGGTTCTCCCGTGCCCCCCTTCCCTCCAGCGGGTCCAGCAATACGTCCTGGATCTGGGTCTGTTCACGGTGGACTGGTCTCTGCTGGATCTGGGTCTGTCCACGTGGACTGGTCTCTGCTGGATCTGGGTCTGTCCACGGTGGACTGGTCTCTGCTGGAGTCTGGTCTGAAGGAGGTTCTGGTGAACCTGCATGATGTCATCTGGTTTCACCAGAATCCGACCCGGTGGCTCCGATGAGGAGCTTTAAGAAGAACTCTCTAGAACCAGACCATCTTCTCTCTGGTGGTCTGGTTACTGATGGAGGTCTAGAAAGGATCAGGACTACACTGAGGTTTATAGAGGACCAGGACTACACTGAGGTCTATAGAGGACCAGGACTAGACTGAGGTCTATAGACGACCAGGACTACACTGAGGTCTATAGAGGATCAGGACTAAACTGAGACTGGTTCAGGACCAGGACTAAACTGAGACTGGTTCAGGACCAGGACCAACCTGAAACTGGTTCAGGACCAGGACTAACCTGAGACTGGTTCAGGACCAGGACCAACCTGAGACTGGTTCAGGACCAGGACCAGGTAAAAGTCCCCCACAACAGGAAGTGATTCATGATAAATGTGCCGTGAGACTTTAATCAACCTGCATTCAAAGACGTCTCCCGCTGCCACCAGGGGGCAGCAGAGCTCTCTACGGGGCTCCACATGTGCAGAGAGGTGTGTCGCGCGTGGTGGTGGAGGGGCTGATGGGTAGCGGTCCACGGTGATATCATTTTCCATCAGTTCCTCAAGCTCCTCGAACAGATGAGGTGAGGAGGAGGAAGAGGAAGAGGAGGAGGAGGAGGAGGAGGAGGAGGAGGAGGAGGAGGAGGTTTTTCCACTACCACATTTCACCTCCGGGCGACCGCGTCTGGAAAGACAATATCTCCAGAAAAAAGAGGTCATCAGTCAGAGTGAGCAACATTCGAGGAGCAAGTGCCAGTGATTCCTGTCTGGAGAGCCGAGTGAGAGGATTAAAACATGAGGATCTCTTCATCCCTGAATCTTCTTCACATAAACTCAAGTTCTTACATAAGCAGGGATTGTTGATCAGTGACGAGACTTGTTGGGGACGCCCAACTATTTTTTTTTTTTCGAGCTACTCTTCATTTCCCTTAATGGATAAATGTTCCTAAATGTTCCTCCTTTCGCTGCCAAACAAACGTCCCAACGTTGGAATCACGAGCTCGGAGGTGACGTCACTGAGCTGCTGCAGGAACCCAAGCTACACTTTTCCATCGTGACGGATGTTGTGTAACTGACAGCTGCTGAGACTGGACATTTTTTTTTTTTTTTAGGAATAGTGCTCACTCACATCGCCTCAGACGGTGTTTCACAAGTTTTTTTACCTCTTTTTTTCTGATGTCGTCATCATCCTAAAAAAAAGTTGCAAAATCCTAAATTTGTGCCAGTTGAGATGATTTAGTTCGGACCGAAGCGATGGATCCACCAACGGACCCAGAGACAGACAACAGAGACCATTATGAGGTCACATCTACACTCTCAACCCGCAGACTTTATATAAGAAGGGGACGTAGTCATCGTGACGTCACCCGTTTGGTTTTATGGACCGATGTTTTGATGCCTCGAGTTCGGCGATTTGGCCGTCGCCGTCTTGTTTTTTTGCAACCAGTGAACAGGAAGTGAAGAAGACTTTAAACTAGAGATTGAGACATAAACTCATGTTTACAATGTTTACTGAGGGAATAAATCAAGAGAGAAGTAGAGTCATTTTCTATAGACTTCTATACAACCAGAGGAGTCACCCCCTGGTGGTCAGGAGAGAGAATGCAGCTTTAACACATGAAGCTTTGACTTCTATACAACCAGAGGAGTCGCCTCCTGGTGGTCAGGAGAGAGAATGCAGCTTTAACACATGAAGCTTTGACTTCTATACAACCAGAGGAGTCGCCCCCTGGTGGTCAGGAGAGAGAATGCAGCTTTAACACATGAAGCTTTGACTTCTATACAACCAGAGGAGTCGCCCCCTGGTGGTCAGGAGAGAGAATGCAGCTTTAACACATGAAGCTTTGACTTCTATACAACCAGAGGAGTCGCCCCTGGTGGTCAGGAGAGAGAATGCAGCTTTAACACATGAAGCTTTGACTTCTATACAACCAGAGGAGTCGCCCCCTGGTGGTCAGGAGAGAGAATGCAGCTTTAACACATGAAGCTTTGACTTCTATACAACCAGAGGAGTCGCCCCCTGGTGGTCAGGAGAGAGAATGCAGCTTTAACACATGAAGCTTTGACTTCTATACAAGCAGAGGAGTCGCCCCCTGGTGGTCAGGAGAGAGACTGTAGGCTTAAGACACTTCAGCATTGACTTCACTCAGCAGAACTGGAGGTTGCCGTCTGGTTCAACCACTTAATTCCTTCCAGTGGAATTCGAGGACTATGTTTCCCAGTGAGCCTCCTCTACAGGAACTGGCAGGCAGCATCATGTGGTGTCGGCCACATCACGAAAGGTTTGTGGTTGGATTGTCTGGTGCGGAGAGACCTCCGATGTGAATTCCCCACCAGGGTTCTCTGAAACAGTATCTTCCATCTTCTTGTTCCTTTCTCCTCACCCTCTTCTGGCTCCAAAACCCTGAAACAAACTCCTGATCATCGCTTCCTGTTTCTCAGCCTTCACTGCTTTATATGGCAGAGGAACCACTTTGGGTTAGAGCTCGCTAACGAGCCGCAATAAAGACGGCATCTGCACTAATGACACTCGGTATTAAACCAAAGAGATCCAGACAACGTTAGCAACTGGGACACCCTTCAGGGATCTGCATTGTCATGACTTTCTCCAGAAAAGCATCAGTTTCATCATATTAGCTCCCCAGAAAAACCCTGTAAGAGCTATTTATTTAATGTTAGTATTTGGTTGTTTTAGTTCACAAGTAGTATTGTTTGGTTAGTTTGGGTGTTTACTTGTTTAGGTTGATTTTTTGATGTATTAGGATAGATTTTTCTTTTGATAGTTTTTTGTTGTTTACTAATTGGGTGATGCTGTGGGCACCTGGGGTTTATAATTAGGAGGAGGCCAGGTGTAGGACCAGAATGCACCTGGGTGGGCTCATGGTTTTTTACCAGTGCAGGAGAAGAAGAAGAAGCAGCATTAGGAGTTCTTTTGTTCTTTTGTTTTGTTTTGTTTGTGAAATAAATAAGAAAATTGGAATCCTATGGAAAATGTGTTTCTTTTGCTTGCGTGAAACCACAAACCCACGGTGCTCAGCGGCCTTTTGATTTAGGTTTGTTTTTTGATTCATATGACAAATGGCCACTACACCTTGTTTACATTGGGGTTTCATGTATACATCTTTTTGTAGTGTCAGAAAGAGGCCAAAGAGAGAGATTGGGGAATAAAAGATTTGATGATAATAGTAATAACTTTATTTATATAGCACCTAGTTTGGCCGATCCATTCCAGGCCAAACTGGTCATAAAGCCGCCTCTCGGACTGGGCCAAGCTCATGCTTTCACTTTTTTAATACTTATTTGATCAATGTGATCTTACAGAAATAAAGAAAGGAAAAGACCATGAGCACTGAAGTCTCGTGCCACCACCACTGACACAATTTAACGTTTTAGGCAACGAAGGTAACGTCACGGTTGGGCTTTAAATGAGAACGTAAACTAAGTAAAATACATGAACGTTGGCACATTGGGACATTAACACCGGTCTCCTGGTTAAAAGTCCTGAGTTTGTTCATAAGTAGTCTTTTTCCATGATTAAAATGAATATGTTGGATTGTTACGTTGGGTAGTAACGGCGTATTGAAATGAATACGTTACTACCCAGCGTATTTTACAAAAAAGTCTAAATAAACTTACGTCATCACAGGAAAAAACCTTTAGACAACAAAACTAACTCCCAGAACTAAGTGGCGTTACTTAAGTACAAAAGTTATGCACACAGACGGCGGCCTCCCGGACTGTTTTTTGTTTCCATGGTCACTTCACATATTTGTTCAGTGCCGTGGTAACATACTTATAAAAACTGTGTCTTGAAGGTCTTCGGCATCATCACATTCTACTTATACCACAAAACCTGTTAAAACCCCATAAAAGGCCTCTCCGTCTCAAAGAGCTGAAGATCAGTCTCAGGATTCCCCTGAGCACCTTCACAATAACGTATCGGAGAGCTTTATAAAAGTAGATAAAAACCCAAAACATAAGATAAGTTAAGGCATGTGTTGCCTGCAGACCTTAATGAATCGGGGTATTTTACCATCACGGAGCCAGACCCAAAATGAAACCCAACCCAAAGTACATCTTGGCTTTTATTGCCCTGAAACTGATGGTTAAGGCAGTTATTTAGTTTGTGTGAGGCAGTAAAGAAGAGAGACCATTAGCTTTGTCCCGCTAATGGTCATTAACTCCATTAACCACTTTAGACCGACAGATATAAACCTTCCTCAGAGAGTGAAGTAAAACACACTTCTATCTTTGGGGTTTTTTTTAGAACTTGGAATGGATGTCATTTCCCCTAAAAATAAGCATGACTTGTTTTCATGACTGATGGATAAACAAAAATCCGGCTGCTTGGACACAATGTTCTTAGAAAAAGCAACAAACAAAACACAGAAACACAACTGAACAATTAAATCATGCAATGGATTAAAAATGTAACATTTTAAGTATCTTTTCCTGTTGAAGGGTCTTTTTATTGTTGCTTGCATTTCTCACAAAAACTGATGCGCAAACTCAACCAGCATCATCAAAATAAATGCTGCCATAATAAACTTTCACAAGAGCCGTTTTAGTCTAAAATAAACAGAAGATTGAAACATGAATCACTTCTTCCCAAACCAGTCGGAGAGATAATTGCAGCTTAACTCGGGTGAGAAAAACCTGTAAATGATGTTGTTTAGAAAATTGTTATTTATTGTGTTGATTATACAATTTTGTGGTGAATACGTCAACCATGATGTTCCCAGGCTGTGTCGGGCCCGAACCTCCGGTTCTGCCGAGAGAAGCCGATGATGAAGTGTCTTAAAGCTGCATTCTCTCTCCTGTCCACCAGGGGGCGACTCCTCTGGTTGTATAGAAGTCAAAGCGTCATGTCTTAAAGCTGCATTCTCTCTCCTGTCCACCAGGGGGCGACTCCTCTGGTTGTATAGAAGTCAAAGCGTCATGTCTTAAAGCTGCATTATCTCTCCTGACCACCAGGGGGCGACTCCTCTGGTTGTATAGAAGTCAAAGCTTCATGTGTTAAAGCTGCATTCTCTCTCCTGACCACCAGGGGGCGACTCCTCTGGTTGTATAGAAGTCTATAGAAAATGACTCTACTTCTCTCTTGATTTATTCCCTCAGTAAACATTGTAAACATGAGTTTATGTCTCAATCTCTAGTATCAAGTCTTCTTCAATACAGCATGATGTTCATTTAGTAAATTATGGTCATTTAGAGTCAAACAGACCATAAAGCAGGGGATGCTTTAGGGGCGGGGCTACAAGGTGATTGACAGGTCTCTAGTCCTCCTCAGTCCAGACATGCTCACTTCCTGTTCACTGGTTGTGGGGAAAAAAACAACATGGCGACGGCGAAATCTCCAAACTCGAGGCTTCAGAGCGGTACTCCACAAACCAACGTGTGATGTTACTGTGATTATGTTCCACCAATTATACAAACACGGTTATTACCCCCTCACACTGTGCACATTTGGGCTTATCGTGAGACACGTGGTAAAATCTTTGGTCGTCCTACATCTAGACATCTACACAAGACTCATTTGGAGCTTTTAATGACCAAAACATAATCACTGCGTCTGAAAGTTTAGGACCAAATTTCCTACAAACTAACCAATCAGAATAAATCTTAAAATTACTGGTTTTATACATTTTAGGGGGAGAAAAACATTAAAAGTGTCCAAACACAAACCAAAATGATGGAGACAAAAATAAAACTATTTCTTTGGGGCCAGAGCTTTAGCTTATACTTAGTTTATATATTTAGTTTTTTACACCATAAGAGTGGTACGGATGGATAACGTGAGGTGAACTGGGCTCGTACAGTATTATTTATTATTATTTTCTTTAATTAGGGGCAATAACAGGAAGTGTTCTGACAAAAAGAGGACAATCGTGTAGTCCCCAAAAAAAATATTATTAATATTATTAAACATTATTTCATGTTTTTACAGACTAACAGTGGTTATGATTGGGATGTTTAAACCAAACGGTAAAGTAAAAATAAATAAAAATGCTTTGAAATTCACAGGATTTGTATAAAGACGTGAATTAAATAATCAGCAACAGAAATCTGTTCTGAGACATCGCTGTTGCTCTAGTCTGATAGCAGACGGGCGAAGAGTTCACTCAGGTAATAAATTATCCAGTCCGAGTTCCTCCCTTCAGACAGAAGCACGGAAAAGTGAGTTTAACTTCACCGTTCATCATCGCGGCAGGAAAAAAACTAAAAGATTAATTGAGGCTTTTTCTTTGGGCCCCAGAGGGAGAAAGATCAAGTCGACATCGAAGCTAATGGAGGTAATTATCCTCATTGCTCTCCTCGTCCACTCTCCGTATCTGTGGCTCTTAACTTAGATGAAACTTCATTTTTAGTGCCTTAAACCTTTGTTTTTTTGTCTCCTGTGTTATTCAGTTTGTCCCGGAGAGTAATGACTGGCATTTAAAGTTCCTCACATACTTTGTAATGTTATCTCTTATTTTTTTGGGACATGAAGCAGAAAATAAATGGTGGCATTAAGTGTCCCTCATCCATCAAACATGTTCTCCCTCTTAACTCACGACAATCATTTCTTTAAATTCTTGTTGGATTACAGATGGATGCCTGGATGGATTCAACAGAAGCGGTGAGTTTTGTGCAGCTGGGAGATTATTTTTCTCTTCATCAGAAAAAAGAAAAACAAAACAACAAAACATCTCTTGGAGGCAAAGTTACCGCAGATGTGTCCGAAGTTTGGACCCGTGATGTTTGATGTGTTGTTGATGAAGAAGTCAGCGGTAGAATAAAGCAGCCGTTCACTGAACTGATGCTGAGGATTGTTTTTAGAGGTTTTTCTATGTTTTTAGAGGTTTTTCTATGTTTTTTTTATGTTTTTCAGTGTCACGAGAAACAAACAACAAAACAGAGGAGCTGCTCACATCAGATGAGAACTTAAACTTAACTGGACTGTGTGGAAATAAAATAAGGTGAGATATAAAAATAAATAAATAGGAACAATAAAATATTAGAAAGTTGAAGGAAGCCATTTTAACAAGTTTGAAAGTTGCATTTTTTTGATTCTCACTCGTCAGTGTATTACTTTTACACTTTTACACTCGTTAAAGTAACAATCTCTTTGTTTTGTTCTCTTTGGCGGCACCTGTGGTGAGAAGTGGCAACTGCAGGTTTGTTTTTGTATCTCACCCCGTTCTTAATACTATAAAGTATTAAGTACTATCAATCACCACCGTGTCACCTCATTTGGAGATAAATAGTGATTTAATAGACAATTATTTTAGTAAAAATCTTCAAGATTATTACTTTAAAGCTGCACATGTAAAGATTCGTATACAAACATTGAATCAAATGATGACGCGTCTGCATCGTTTTCACCAATCAATGCTGCGTTAAAAAAAATGGCGGCCAAACGGGGCAAACGCCCTGTTGGTAGAGTATTCCAAGATGGCTACCACCACTATTCGCCTTGAAGAAGAAGATTAAACTACTTTTGGGGTGTTATGTATTCAGAGTTGAATTCATTGCATGAGTGTTAATATGGGATTTTATCTCCACACTTTGCATTCATTTTGCAAATGAATTCAAGTTTTTTATATCATTCTTATTATTAATTTATTGTACTTTCTATTTATCTGTACTATTTTTGTCCTTTTGCTGCTGCAACTACAGAATTCCCCCTCTGGAGATCAATAAAGATTTCTCTTATCTTGTAATATTTCAGCAAATCCTGATATTTCTGTCTCGAAAGTCTGGCTCGAAAAGGCTGATGTCACCGGTATCTCCGACTCAAATGTAAACAAAGCCACTGTGAACTCCTTGTTCAGCAAACAGCAGGCAGACACAGCTAGAGACCAGCTGGTGGACACAGTGGGGCATTTAGCAGCGAAAGAGACAGATATTTCCCTCCGGAGGTGGTGGAGACCAAAAATGGAGCTAAAAGAGAGAATATTTGTGTTGAATCAGGACATTCCTGATCCACCAAACTGAACAAATGTTATCTAAAAGTCGTCGTATGGAACAAAAAAACATTTTCTCTCCGTCCTGGTGTGTGTTTTCTTTGCGTATTTGACCTCTGGACCTCCCGTGCAGAACTTTAAAAGACTCCGTGCTGCGGAACAGATGCGTACAAAGTACCAGGATGTAAAGGTACCCGACTCATCTCCTGCCAAGCTGGCCGGGAACGTGACGGCGCCACATGCCACGGGGAGATTTCTGCCCACATCTGGTCGGCCTGCCGGCAGGTGTTCATTCGGACCCGGCGGACACATGTACTCGCATGTCAGCTGATCCAGACCCGGTCCAGATGCAGCCGGGTCAGGTAGCGGTTTAGAGTGCGTGGGGAGGAGAAACACTCAGGTTTTCCTATGAAACATGTGCGTCACACCTGGGCAGCTCCAGGTTCAGACAGTAGCTCACATCCAGTTTATTTTTGGTATCCAGGAAGATTTATGCAACTTAAAGGGGAGTTTGGAATCTCAAGTTTTACTCACAAACACTCCGTCAGCTCGCTGTTTTTACATTTATCATTTAAATCCCTGACAGAAAGAAATCCCTGAATTTCCTGCCTTCAAAGCCGCCGTTTGTCCAGTTAATAAATAAATAAACTGTGTTATAGATACCAATGTTTCCAAGAATCAGGACTCTGGATTTTATTGTAAAACCACGACAACAGGGATATCAATAAATATATATTAGTTGACATAATTACTATGATTGCTCGTAATCAAGACATTTCTCATGGTGCACTTTTACAAACACACTTATACATATATAATAATAATAATGTGGCACTAAAGAGGTGAAAGAAGGAGGAGTCTGTTGTCTCTGGGTGTTTTTATGGGAATGTGGATCTTTAAGATCAATCTGAGGAGTTTGCATGTTCTACATTTCATCGCCGGTGTGGGACCTGGTCTCCGGTTAGGTGCTCTCCACTACAGAACGGATAGATATGTATTTAATTTACAAGCTAAGTGCGAAAGAAACGTGACATTTAAATGATAGCGTGGCTCTTAAAGCTTACACAGCATGCAGTAACAGCGTAATGAAAGCTTTAATAGTCCGTTAGCTCGGGCGTCATGAGGGTCGGACACAGACAGGAAACAGGTTGCAGAGTTGGGGGTTAAAAAACAACATGTGTCCATTAAATTTGGGGTTTTAATTCCTCTAGTTGTCCGTGTTTGTTTGGTTTTCGGTCTCTTTGTGTTATTAAAGCACCAAGTCAGATCCATCAGTGTCCATGTTGTATTTAATGCAGCTGTTGACACTATTTAGAAGTTTATGTGGCCTCCCCGCCCACGGCCCCCCCTCAGGGAAATCTTGTTTTTTTGACCCACAAGGATCAAAGAACATCAACGTCGTCTCACCATTTTTCATCCAGACAATATTTTTGTTTTTCCATCTGCAGGCTGAAGCACATCACAGCTCCGACGAGGCCTCCGGCGTAACCGAAGACACGCGAGCTCCGTGTTTACTTCCCTGGGATTCTTATTTACCATCTTCACCTCCAGCTGGTCGCTCTAATGTGAGCCCACCTCTGATCCGATACCTCTGAGTGGAGAAAGATGTCGAGGATGAATTGAGTCTTCTTTGGCTGCAAATATAATGTGGCACACACACACACACACACATACACACACACACACACACACACACACACACACACACACACACACACACACACACACACACACACGGTCGCTTTAAAGAGCAGGAGGTTCCCCAGAATTCGTTCTAGTGGCCTTTTATGTACTGAGGCGTGATAGAAACAGGACTTGGGTGCAGTGACAGGACACGACCAGAGGTGTCGCTGCTGGACCAGGAAAGCTCAGTTCGTCTCAAACCAAACTAAAAGACATATAAATAAGTGTGGCATCAGTTATTAAGTTATTAAGTATTCAGTTCACGTCCAACAAAAGGCTGAATCATCAAAGTGAGGCCTGTCGGAGCTGTTTGGTGAGCGGGGTGCTGTCGTTGGTACGTGACTACAAGCTGATGTTTGTTTCAAAGCGCCTCCCTACTGATTTTGAATGATTTTGTTTTATGTTCTTTAGCTTCTCTAGCTTAGTTAGAAAAGATTCTGTTTTTGATCAGAACCGCCTGGTTGGACCGTTTGATCGGAGCTTCGTGAGCCTGCTGTCTCGCGATGGACGGACTCAATTTGCATAAAGTTGAGGTTTGAGTCATGATTACGCAACTTCAGTATCGATTGGTGGCGAATGCTCCGTCGACTCGCCGCGTGGTGGCCTCTCTCTCTCGCGGATTCGGTGTCTCTGACCGATGAGTCAGCGGGCGATACAGAGGCAACTCTTCACAGGAAACATTCCCCGAGACGTGATTTGTAGCATTAACCTTCGGCCTCCTCAGCTGACGATGCACCTGGAGCCTCGAGTCACACGTCGGTAGAAGTGTTTGTCTCCAGGCCGTCTGTGTGTCTTCTCGTGTTCAGTTGTTTCACACGTGAATCACAGGCTTATGTTATTATCTTATCTTATCTTATGGCCTCGGCCTCGCTGCAGCGACTTATCGTGGCGCTTAATTTGTTCGAGGACGTTTTGGCTTCATGAGGAGGCTCTCTGGTTCTGTTGGGGGGTTACAGCTCCACGGAGGTCCAGAGAGAGAGACGGGGGATGTTTTATGATGCTTTCTGATGTTTTATGATGCCTTTCTTATGCTTTTTTGCTGCTTTCTGATGCTTTTTTCGGATTTTTGCTGCTTTCTGCTGCTTTTTTATGCTTTTCTGCTGCTTTTTTCTGAATTTTTCTGAATTGTTTTTCAGATTTCTGCTGCTTTTTTGCTGATTTATTTCTGTTTTTTCTGATTTTTTCAGCTTTCTGCTGCTTTTTATTCGATCCCTAGTTTGAATCCAGGGATCGATGACGTATCTTTGTATTCTAGTGAGGATGCTTAGTCGTCTCCTCTAGACTTTCTGACAGGTTCACTGACCTGTTTCATAATGTACTCAAGAAAAATATAAGTTTCATAAAATCCTTAGTAAAGAGGTGAAACTGAAACACCACTACTACCTTGAGTACCTTCATCACTTCAGATGTACGTTGTAAAAATAAACAAATACGGATAGACTTTCTATTAGCCGCACTCCTAAATGATGAGTGCCTCAGACGCGAGGCGGTAAATGTGCAGTTATGTAATTCTTTATCGTTTCGTCCGGAGCAGAAGAGAAAATATTCCCGCTGTCAGGACTTCGATGAGATAATCTCTGGTTTTGACCTCCTGAACACGTGACTGACGGTCCATCAGATAACATGTTTGAGGAGCTTAAGTTTATAATCCCCGTTTGTTCAGCTCCGTCGGTTTGACTGACAGCTCACTTAAGACTCGGCTTGTGTCGTCTTCCCAACAGGACCCGCCCTCTCCTGAGCATTCTGTCACAATATCTTTCGTTTTAGTTCAGTTAGCTCGTGTTTGCGTTGGCTCTCGTTTCAGAGAGTTGAGAAGTTCAACGTCAACAGAAATGAGCACGGACGCCTCAGTTACAGCTGAAGGTCACGGTGAATCACAAACAATATGACAGTTAAACTAAAGGCAAAGCCTCTGCTGTCAACTCTCTGGGGTTTTAGACATTTAGTATACATTTATCTACTATTTTATCCTTATATTCCACCACTTTTGTGAACCTAAGACTTTGGTAAACCAATGTCAAGCTCCAGAACAGTTCACATGAGTAAAGTTATGTTTTTACAAAAATCTGACTTAATTGTTTTAGCTTTATGGCCAAATGATCCCTGTACACAGTGCCTTAGGACAACTGGTGCCTCGTTATATAGATAGCTGAGATTGTTCTGCAAATGATCATATACAACACATGGGTATGTCTCATATGCAAGTACCTTTAAAGGTGAGTTTAAGAAAATATGTAAAGATTTTAAGCCAAACCATGATGTTTTTATGAAACTTAACCAGGTAGTTTTGTTGCATTTTTGTTTTGTTTTAACTTACAAAATGAATCAAGTGTTATATGAGAGGAAATACATGTCGTTTAGTTGTATGGGATCATCATTTTGTAGGAGACTGTGTTGTCCCGTCATTCACGTCCTTAAAAATTGAATTTACATTCAGAAAAGGCATTTTTTTTGGTCATATTATTTATATTTATCCACTTCTAATCTTCTTGCAACAGTCATATTACTAAAATACAACATGCACTTTATAAACATTAAATGTACACCGCTGAACCCAATTCATACTAATGAAGAGTCTCAACATTAACCTTCCGTTGGCCTCAAAATGATGCATTCTCCACATTGAACGTTAAAATGAAAACAGGAAGCACAACGTGTGTGATGGTTAACTTTACACATCCAGAGGTTTCCACCTAACTCGATATCTCCTTAAAAAGGAGTTAACAATTATTTATTTTATTAAACCTTTATTTAACCAGATAAGTCCCATTGAGATTAAAAATCTCTTTTTCGAGGGAGACCTGGCCGAGACAGGCAGCAGCATGAGAAACACATCGTTACAGAAACACAGAACAAGACAAGTTAGAAGAAAGTAAAAGTTAAGAGACAGAGACTTAACCGAGTTAATTTAGAAACATTTACATTTTTGGGAACCTGCCTCTATTTCTTTCATTTTATATTTAAAAGCAGTTAGTGGTGTCAGTTCTTTGAGTTTTAAATCATTCTGCAACATGTTGAACACAAGGTGAAAAGAAACAAACAGTGAGGCGTTCGCTCCTCTGATCTCGTGAAGGCCTCAGGCTGACAGAGTGGATGCATGGCTTTGAGGTGGAGGCTGGATGCTCGGCCCTTCCTCCCCGGTGTCCTCGGTGTCCTCGGAGCCCCCCGAGCCCCCCCGAGCCCCCCCGAGCCCCCCCGAGCCCCCCTCGCTCTCCGGGCGTCTGCAGCTGTGTGCCAGGCCTTCTCTCCCCAGAAGGCATCATCACCGCCAACGAGCCGTTCGGCCTCCATCACTTATCTCCCGGCTAACGGGGCCAAATGAGGGCGAAGCGAGGAATGATGCCCGCCGTCTGCTGCTGCGCTCACAGATGTGTGGAGAGCAGGTTCGGATCAGAGAGGCATTTAATTAAATAAACAATAATCATAAAGATCCGTCTGATGATCGTCTGTTGAAGCAGCATGTGTTCGCTGACACATTCTATCTATTCCAAAACACTATAAATGGGCTTTGAGGAAGATAAATAAGAAGTGTTTCGTGACATTAACCGGTTTATATTTTTAAAAAGATCTCAACAGGCTCTTAACCACGTCATTTGTTTTGTTCGCAGATGTCTGACGTTGTTGCATAAAGATGTTGTTTTATACATTTTTTATTGATGAATGAGAAGGATTTTAATCCTAAAGCTTCAGGGTTGATTTAAGTATAAAATTACTTGCTCACACGTCTGATTTGATACACAGACTTGTACCGTCCCATTATGTTGTTTTAGCTTTCTTTTATCCGTCATTCATCACAAAAATTTACTTTTTAATGAAAGAAACGATAAAAAAAAATCGCTTTTTTTATACTATTCATGCTAGAAAAGTACAAAAAAGTTTGTTTCTTTCATTAAGAAGTACATTTTTGTGAAAGATAATAGTTAAAAGTAATATGTTATACGATGAGTAATATAGATTCTTCTTTTTATGTCTGTACACCTTTAAATAATAGTTGTTTTGTGCCGGATTCTTGTCGGATCTTTGAGCTTCTGCAGGACAAAGAAACTGTTTTTGAAGTTGTCGATGTTGAAATGTCTTCTACGTGTTACAACTGACTGTTAAACAGACTGACTTGTACGTGAATCACAGGTTGTGTTTGTTTGAACGGACCTGTTCTCTCTGACAAACAGCCGTCATGTTTCTGAGCCAGCTGTTCATGTGTCACACAGATGTAACAACCTCCGAACAACTGGAGGAGGTTTAGTCTGCAGCAGAAAGTCCAAAGAAGACGGATGCAAACTGATCCAACTCGTGTATAGAGACACCAACTGTCTTTTAGGGGACGACGTTACGCTAAAAAACACAAGTTAGGTTGAGGAAAAACATCATTGTTGGTTTTAAAATAACTACGTAGAGTTGGTTTAGGCAACAAAACAAACGTTAGGTTCAGGCAAACGCAACCATAACACTTTGGGACCAACGACAGTTCTGAAGAGTGAAGCCAAAGCTTCATGTGTTAAAGCTGCATTCTCTCTCCTGACCACCAGGGGGCGACTCCTCTGGTTGTATAGAAGCCAAAGCTTCATGTGTTAAAGCTGCATTCTCTCTCCTGACCACCAGGGGGCGACTCCTCTGGTTGTATAGAAGTCAAAGCTTCATGTGTTAAAGCTGCATTCTCTCTCCTGACCACCAGGGGGCGACTCCTCTGGTTGTATAGAAGTCTATAGAAAATGACTCTACCTCTCTCTTGATTTATTCCCTCAGTAAACATTGTAAACATGAGTTTATGTCTCAATCTCTAGTTTCAAGTCTTCTTCAATACAGCATGATGTTCATTTAGTAAATTATGGTCCATTTAGAGTCAAACAGACCATAAAGCAGGGGATGCTTTAGGGGCGGGGCTACGAGGTGATTGACAGGTACACGTATACGGCGTCGCTACGTCCTCTTCAGTCCACATATGGTCACTTCCTGTTCACTGGTTGCAAAAAAACAAGATGGCGAAACTCGAGGCTTCAAAACATCCACAAACCAACGAGTGACGTCACGACGACTACGTCCACTTCTCATATACGGTCTATGTTTGGGAGACGCGGTGATGAACTCTGGTCTTGTGGTTGAAAGACCTTTGTCATGTTTCAGATGAATTGAGAGCAGTTTAAACATTTTAAATTCCTGTAAAATCCAATGTGGTTTAAGCTGAGACTTTTATTTTGAAGGGTTCTAAATTCTAAGCTTTCGAGAAAGACCCTCCTCCACCCCATTCACCTCAGGCCTCCATCATATATCTAATAAATTATTGTTTCACTCTAAATGAAGTCCCTCCTGATTGAACTAAAGTGATATATTTTTTATTGGAGTATTTGTGTCTTTTCTGTGCTTTAACAGGAAGTCTAGCGCTTGTTTTATTTCCCAGATCGTACGTGCTGCAGTGGCGTTCGCTTTACTTCCTCTTTTACTTCAAAGCGTGAAGTGAACGTGTTGATATTTTCACGATTTGGAGCTTAAGCCTTTATTTATTTTCACGCATAAATGTGTCGATGAGAAGAGACATTTGAGATAAATGTGGTCCTTGAGTTAGACCCAACACACCGGCTGCACCTGATTCAAAATGCGGCCTTTTCTGGCAGCGAGGCGCTGGAGTAATAAGTACAGTCCCTTCAGTAATGCGAACCCGTGAGAGAAGAGACATGATGCCATGTTTCTGCTGTTTCTGCTTGTCTGAGGTCAGACGCCTCTTTGATCTTCTCTCTGGTCCCGTTTTCGGGGTCCCTGTTGCTGAAGGTTTTGCATGTGCACCTCGTGGGCCGAGGATGTAATGGAAAACAAGGCGAGCGTCAGGAGGACGGCTGAAGAAGAGTGCCCTCAGACGGAGAGTCACGAGGGAACCATTAAACTTAATGAGTTTTGTTTAAAATAATTTCAAAAGAGAACAAATAAAAGCATGCTTTGACAGCATCTGGGTGTGTGCTTCATTCGGACCCATGCATTGTTTACATGTGTTACTCCGTTTGTGTCCATGATGTCAGTATCGATTTATGTTCTCACAGCTGCAGGGACGCACACTGCTATCGAAGGAATTCATTTGGTTCTTTCTGTTACTGAAGGGATGAATCTCCATCCATGTATGTATCCTTAGAATGGATGTCCAAACCCATGCGTTCATCTTGATTTTTGGCCATTACCATTTTAGTTTTTGGCCGTCGCCATCTTGGTTTTCGTCTGTCGTCATTTGGGTTTTTGGCCTCCGTCATCTTGGTTTTTGGCCGTCGCCATCTTGGTTTTTGGCCGTCGCCATCTTGGTTTTTGGCCGTCGCCATCTTGGTTTTTGGCCGTCGTCATCTTGGTTTTTGGCCGTCGCCATCTTGGTTTTTGGCCGTCGCAAACTTGGTTTTTGGTCGTCACTATCTTCGTTTTCTTGTTTTTTTCTTGGTTTTTAAACATCGCATCTTGGTTTCTTTGGCCGTCACCATCTTAGTTTTTGGCCTCCGTCATCTTAGTTTTTAGCCGTCGTCATCTTGGTTTTTGGCCATCACCATCTTGGTTTTTGGCCGTCGTCATCATGGTTTTTGGCCGTCGCCATCTTGGTTTTTGGCCGTCGCCATCTTTGTTATTGACCGTCGTCATCTTGGTTTTTGGCCGTCGCCATCTTGGTTTTTGGCCGTTGCCATCTTGGTTTTTGGCCGTCTCCATCTTGGTTTTTGGCCGTCTCCATCTTGGTTTTTGGCCGTCACCATCTTGGTTTTAGGCCGTCACCATCTTGGTATTTGGCCATCACCATCTTGGTTTTTGGCCGTCGCAAACTTGGTTTTTGGTCGTCACTATCTTCGTTTTCTTGGTTTTTTCTTGGTTTTTAAACATCGCATCTTGGTTTCTTTTGCCTTCGTCATCTTGGTTTTTGGCCGTCGTCATCTTGGTTTTTGGCCGTCGTCATCTTGGTTTTTGGCCGTCGCCATCTTGGTTTTTGGCCGTCGCCATCTTGGTTTTTGGTCGTCACCATCTTGGTTTTTGGCCGTCACCATCTTGGTTTTTGGCCATCACCATCTTGGTTTTTGGTCGTCACTATCTTCGTTTTCTTGGTTTTTTCTTGGTTTTTAAACATCGCATCTTGGTTTCTTTGGCCGTCGTCATCTTCGTTTTTGGCCGTCGTCATCTTGGCTTTTGGCCGTCATCATCTTGGTTTTTGGCCGTCGCCATCTTGGTTTTTGGCCGTCGCCATCTTGGTTTTTGGTCGTCGCCATCTTGGTTTTTGGTCATCACCATCTTGGTTTTTGGCCGTCGCCATCTTGGTTTTTGGTCATCACCATCTTGGATTTTGGCTGTCACCATCTTGGTTTTTGGCCGTCACCATCTTGGTTTTAGGCCGTCACCATCTTGGTTTTTGGCCATCACCAACCTGGTTTTTGGCCGTCGTCATCTTGGTTTTTGGCCGTCGTCATCTTGGTTTTTGGCCGTCGTCATCTTGGTTTTTGGCCGTCACCATCTTGGCTTTTGGTCGTCACTATCTTTGTTTTCTTGTTTTTTTCTTGGTTTTTAAACATCGCATCTTGGTTTCTTTGGCTGTCATCATCTTGGTTTTTAGCCAACCAAACGCTGAATAAGACATGTTTATCAGCTGTACTGCTCCTGCTAATAGCAAGTTTGTGATTATTTTAGGTCAATCTGACACCTCTTTAAGAAAATCTACACGTTTTGCCATCCAGTTCCTTCTGAATATAGAACATCTCCATATTCTGCATCACAGGCTCTGATCATGATCGTTTCAAGTGTCCCGACTGTACCAAACCTCAGCTCAGTTGTTCTGTATTTCATCTTCCTTCATAGATTTAATATGGCTGCAACACTTTAAATAGGATAAAGTCTGTGAAACGTTTCGACGGAGGGAGGTCTCGTGTTCGGTCTCAGTTGTCAGTCAACACAAGTTGTTTGTTATAAAATGCAAAAAAAACCAGACTAATTTGACATGAAACTGAAACCTGGTTGTTTGGCTCGAGTATAAAAGGGAGAAGATTGAACCAAAGTGAAACAATATTTTCGATTATGACCCGTCAGCATGCAAACGCGTGAGAATATCTGAGGTAAAATGTTTTCAGTGGAGGCCTTCAGAGGTTGAACTAATGTTATGCCGAGCTTTCAGGGGGTTCCAGGGTTTGTATGACTCTTCGGATTCTAAAGAAACGGGACATTTTGACACCAGATGTTGGTTTTGACAACCTCATTATAGTTTCCTTTGAAAGTAGGATTTCTTTTTAGATTGAGGGGAATAAAAACCACCAACGCTGTTGTTTCACTGGTTCAACGTGTTTCTTCCTGAAGGTCAGACTCCCATGTGGCGTACAGCTTCACTCTTCTGCTGGAATGCTGCTTTAATGCTTTCTGTATGTTGATCTGAAGAAGAGCAGTAACATGTCTGCAGTTAGCATCTTCAACAAAACAATGCACGAACAAACGCTTCATATAGCAGAGAAAACAGGGCTCGATGACAGTTCATAGCAGGTGTTTTGTTGTTGTTGTTGTTTATGTTTTGCAAAGGGAAATCTATAAAATTGATTTATTTTTTTTTACAACTTGTAATTTGCAAAGATCGTATACTTTACATAGTTACATCGTTAGCTAATCCGTGTACTCATCTACTATTTTACCATCTTTTCTTAAACCTAACTAAGTATTTTAGTTGCCTAAATCTAACTAACTTGTTTCCCGTGAAGACAGAAGTTTATTCATGTAACGAGCATGAATTGAGACGTGTTGCTGGACTTTTGTAGGAAAACGCACAAAAAATGAGGAGTAACTTTTGGTAAGATATCTTACGTGAAAGGTAGAACATAAGATTCTTTGTCAAATGAAAAGCAATAAGTTGTCCGTCACTGAATACCGTCTGACTTCCTGTCTATCTCTCAGCTCCAAGTTTTAATGGAGCTCTATGGTTCAGAGGAAGAAAATACAAAACACGATCCATTCACTGTTAGTTTTGGTCTGTTCATGGGATTTCTTTTTAATTTGATCCTAATAATAATTTGAATTTTATTCTAAGAAAACTATAGAACATCTCCAGACATATCCTTTAACATCAGAATGTTGTCTCCGCTCCTCACAAGCCAAACTAGACGTTATCTTTATTGCTGGTGGCGGTCTAGGCTCTGATCCCGGCTCTGAGTGATTTAGACTCGGGGATTTGAGGGGGACGTCTGATAGAGTCTTATCTGATGAAGTCTGTCTGCAGGTTTCTGGAGAGGAAATAAAATCAGACCAACCCCGAATGAACCCTTGAAATATATTCGCTCATGAACAACAGTTGCAGCTGTTTTTGACTATGAGCACATAAATATATATATATATATATATATATACAAATACTCTCAAATAACCTCAATGTTTGAACTTGGACTGTCAAAAGTCTGTCGGAAATATTTTTTATATTAAACATTTACAACATCATATTAACATTTCTAGTGTAGAAGTACTCAGATATTTTACTTAAGTAAAAGTTGTAATACCACAGTGTAAAAATACTCTGTTACAAGTAAAAGTCCTGAATTCCAAAGTTTATTCAAGTAAAATTACAAAAGTATTTGCATCAAATATATACTTTGAGTTCCAAAAGTAAAAAATATATATTATTTATGTGTTCATCACTTTAATGTTGCAGCTGGAAAAGGTAGAGCTAATTTAAATTTTGTATAGTTTATATATCTTATATAATATATAACAATTCATCATAATGTATTATTATTATTATTGTTAATATCATATTTTGTAATACATTTTCAAAGTAATTAAAGATTTTAAATATATGTAGTTAAGTAAAAAGTGTAACATTTCCCTCTGAATTGTAGAGCAGAAGTATAAAGTAGCATAAAAAGTAAATACTCAAGTAAAGTACCTCAAAATTGCACTTAAGTACAGTACTTGAGTAAATGTACTTAATTGCATTCCATCACTAATAATCTTTTGTTTCAATGAACTTAAACTGTATAAAGTTTAGTTAATTTAGTTTATTCTCGTTGCAGCTTAAATCAGTTGAACTGGAGGCCTCTGCGTTTTACGGTCCACGTGTACTTCACAGTTACAAGGTGTTTAAGTCCTGAGAGGATTTAACATAATACAACTTTATTACACCGTTAAAAAACAGCAACATAAACACGGGAGAATCTAGAGAGTAAACATTGTTTATATTCACAGCCGTAAAAGTCAGTTTCTTTTATTCTTGACGAGGGAGCGCGTTGAGGACACGCAGTCGGAAAGATGTTTTTATTATACGTTATTAATTAGTACTCGGCATATTTCTGTGCCTGTACTTTTCAGAAGAAGATCATCTGCTCCAGTAAAGATAGATAAGAGGTTTCATACAGCCGACATGGTCTGAAAGAGCAATCAGCTGCAGGCCAGGAAGCTCCAGTCAGACGTTAGTTATCGCTCCATGTGGACGTTGTTATCGTCCATGATTCTGTCTTTTTAAATTAGCAGGTTTATAATCGACATGTTTATTGAACCGTGTTTTCAGTGTGGCTCAGCAGAAGGCCAAAACTATTGGATGGATTCTTACTGAACTTCACTAAAGTCCATTTATAGCATCGTTGCACTGGATGCCCACAGAAATGAAGCCAACCAGGAAGTGCCCAAAAATGCAGTTCCTAAAATGGCCACTTGAGACTCTAAAAGCGAATCAATCCCCGTAGACCTCCATGTTAAAATGCCCAAATGTTAAATAATAATAATAATAATAATAACAAAACCAACGTACCTGCTCACCCACTGAGCCACAGCCGCCCCACAAAAGAAAAGACAAACTCACAAAACACAATAAATGAAACGATAAAACCAACTGATACAATAAGAGCGAACTAAACTAAACTAAAACAATCAAACAAAATTAAATTAAATAAAATTCCCAACCACAGCGTTGTTCAGCCTTTGTTTGAATTAAAAGATACTTTTAAGAGTCGGCTGTTTATTTTTCACAATTATTATCACAGTCAACATGCATTGTGTTTGCGGCTTGCTAATCAAGCTAGCTAGCTGCTAGCGGTTCCAGGCCCCGCCAGGCCTCGCTCCTCTCTCCGGCTCCACCCTCTCGTCCAAATATGTTAATTTCTGGTTCCCCAAATAAAAAACTGTAGTCCACAAACCAATGGGTGAGTACGTCCACTTCCTACATGCAGTCTATGAGCGTAGCTTCGACTTTTTTGCATCAAAGAACCAGATTTCTAACTCCGTTGCTCATCTCGCACACCGAGAGTTTCAGCCTTAAAGAGCTCCAACTGTCCGCCAGCTTCTTCATCTTCACGGCTCCACCAAACAAGCCACTTCACCAGGTTGCTACACAGGCAGTGCCATCTGGATGACTGTTTCTTAATGCTGGCAGCGTGTCAGCACGGAGACTAATGAACACATGTCTACGCATGAGAAACTTTTATCCTCCTTCACACGTGTTGTCATGGTGGGACGACGTACAAACAAACACGCAGCTGCAATTCCCTCCTCTTCGTTTCTTAATTCATATCTTTCATGTCCCTCTTTTATATCTAATTTGTAATCTGATGTCAAACACGTGTGCACACAAGTGTTCCACGCTTAAGTTGTGAAAGCTCGCGAGCCGTGGGGTCTGTGTGCAGCACCTGCCGGAGCACCTGGGCTGAGTTAGCGACCCGGGGGATCCCAGACGAGGGTTCACGCCTCCGGAAACCAGGACCGGGTTCGGACCGGGATCTGGGTCTTGTTTGTCTGCGACGACAATTTGTTTTTATCAGATTTGGAGAAAACAGAACTATGCGTGAACTGTGAGCCACTGATGCGTTGCAATTGGATTATGTTGAACTGAATGTGGTCATCGTCTTGGTTGTAGAACCAAAGTTTAATCGCGGGGAAGCTTTGGACTCTTTCATAACAGATTCTTTTTTCTTTCTTTCTGTTCTTGCATTTGAGAGTCTGAATTAATTAATTCAGAAAAGGAAGTAACTTCATCACCAGATCGAGAGGAGGTCACAGTGTTGATTTCACCGAACCCAAATCATGAATGTTTTCTTATCAAAGGGATTTCAGTCTTCGTGAACAGATCTCAAGTCTTTTATGTTCAGTATTTTTTTTATTGTCAACAAATGAAACTACCAAAACCAACCGTGACTGCATCGACTAACCAACCAGTACTTTGTTTGTATCAAAGCCTGATATTTCTTCTTCCTCTGAGCCACAGAGCTCCATTAAAAACAGCTGTTTTAGGGAAATACTGGGCCGTTATAAAAAAAGAATTAAACTTAATACTTTACACAAAAAATGCCCACAAAAGAAAAGCAAAGCTTTTCACTGGATCTTTAAAAAGCCCAGTTAAAAGTGATTTTAACCCAGCTTTCCTTATGTTAAATGAATTAAATAATAAGTATACCAGTTTACAGTAAAGAAGGTCCTCTTGTAACCAGGACAGTTTAGAGGATGCTCATGCGGTAACAGAACGTTAACAAATTATTCTTATGAGCTATATAAGTCATTAAAAACATTATACTCTTAAAAAATGGTTAAAAAAGTGAGAACTTTGTGTTTTTCCAACCAGACTTTGGTTTGTTCATAAATCCAGAGGCACTGCACT
Source organism: Ophiodon elongatus (assembly GCA_016806645.1). Classification (NCBI taxonomy): domain Eukaryota; kingdom Metazoa; phylum Chordata; class Actinopteri; order Perciformes; family Hexagrammidae; genus Ophiodon; species Ophiodon elongatus. The sequence continues at coordinate 243,320 of JACSYO010001334.1, read as the reverse complement.
TCATCAAAAAGGAAATCAGTCGTATTTTAAGATCTTTTCGTGGCCCTTTAAGAGGAATGTGTCCACGCTGACCTTTTGAGCATTGACCTCCGTTTTTAGAACTCGGATCAGTAAATCCATTTGTGGAGAGAGTGTGGTCGGATCCTGAATGCTCATCCAGTAAATGAAGCATGAGTCAGCCCACATGCTGCCGGGCAGGTAGACTGTTTCTGGGCTTGTTTTGGGAGGTTTGGTCTCCATGGAAAGTTCATTTTTTATTGAAAAGCGTTGAGGAGTCTTGGTTAATGTCCTGCTGTTTAAAAACCTGAGTCTCAGAGAGACAGTTCACAGTTTAAATTACAACAGACTGAGAGCAGATGAACCCCCCCCTCCCTCTGTGTAAATCTAACCTATTCTATACTAATCTATTAGAAATGTAATATTATTAAATGTGTTTTTTCCTAGTGCACAATCGCCTGAGAATGTGGTTTGTATTTTTACTCGCTCTGGGGACATTCATGTTTTCACGCCGGCCGCCATCCTTCTCCGACTCGCTTCTCCGCACACAGTTTCAGTCGGTTGCAATCTGCCGCCTCACCACTGGATGGCGCCAAATCCCACACACTGGCCCTTTAAGATAAAAAACACACAAAAACATTTGCGAATGTTATAGAAAATGTAAAAATGTATAAAAGATTAATCCGGTGGCTCCCAACTGTCTTTGAGTTGTTATCATTAAGAAACTTCTCACATGGTTTCATTTAAATAACTGTTCCAGGCTCAAAAAGGTAAAATAATTCATTTACCACAAAAACAGATATTTGTAGCATTTTTACATAGGAAAATATTTTTTTTTACAAAAGAAAACAATATACAATATATACAAAATAGAAGAAAATAAGAAGAATAACAAGAAAAAAATAAGAAAAATGCACAATGAATACAACAAATAGAATAGAATAATAATATTAAATTAAATAAAATTAACTAACAAAACAAAACAGTTGTATTAGTTTCTTCGTCTTCTCCTCCACTAATCATCTTTTATGCGGGGACCCTCTGGAGGGGCCCGACCCCTAGGTTGGGAACCACTGGACCAAACTAGCTCACTGTATATAAAGTATATAGAAACAGTACTACAGTAACATTGATGCTGCAGTAGCAACATGCAGCCACAGGGGGCAGTGTGTCTGCAGGATGTGAACAGAGACCCACATGGACCCGTTCTCTTTAAGGGGGGTTCATGACTTTGTTATTATCCCCGAGGTCACAACAGGTAATTTAATACAGCTCATTAATAATTAATTATTTAATCTGTTTTGTACCTTTCACATGTGTTATTTTTTACTCGCACATGTTCAGTTAGAATGTTTTATTGTTTGATCGGATATTAGAAAAATGACGAGGTCTTATTTTTGCTCCGGGGTGATTTCGTGGTGATTGATCCCTGACGGAGGATGCTCCGTCACCAGCTGCCTCCTCTATTTTCTTTTTATGGAACTCCATCGACTTATTTGTTGTTTGTTTTTCTTAAAAACAGGTTTTGAGGAGAGCGTTCTCGAGCGTCACAGACGCCACGTGGACTTCAGGTCTCGGGCTTTTCTTCCTGGTTCGGCTTCTTGAGCTTCTCATCAGAACGGGATCCAGCCGGGTTCAAACATCTGGAATAAAGCCTGCGACCGGGAGAGAGGAGGCGGTGATAGAAAGATACATAGATAGATAGATAAATACTTTATTAATCCCACAAGGGGACATTTTTTCGGTACAGCAGCATTTTTACATAAGAAAAGAAACATTTTACATTAGAAAAGAAACATTTTACATTAGAAAAGAACAATATATACAAAAATAGAATAGAAGAAGAAGAAGAAAATAAGAAAAAATGCACAATATATACAACAAATAGAATATAATAATAATATTAAATTAACTAACAAGACGAAACAGTAGTGCTGATGTAGCCAACACAAACAGAGGGGCTGTAGTTGGTGGTTTATTTGTGCAGATGAAACGGCGTCTGGGATCACGTGTTTGATTCCCGTGTTTGACTTCTCAGAACATACTAAATAACCACACACACATCGAGCTGCGGAGACTTTTAAATGTCCTGGAATTCCACTTCTCTAAACTAGAGGCGAAACTAGAGACCTTAAACAGCTGTTTATGATGTTTTTAATGAAACTAATTTAAGGTCATTTACATATAATTACACGTGTAAAAGAGGACGTGTTGCTGGACCCTCTGGAGGGAAGGGGGGCACGGGAGAACCAGAACCAGGACTGAGAGGGCAGACTGTCAGACCCTCTGCAGTACAATGAGAGGTTCTCTAAAGGGACCCTGGTGCTCAGAGACACTACCTCTTTAGTCCACAGGGGGCGCTAGAACCACCACCTGGTACTCAGAGACACTACCTCTTTAGTCCACAGGGGGCGCTAGAACCACCACCTGGTGCTCAGAGACACTACCTCTTTAGTCCACAGGGGGCGCCAGAACCACCACCTGGTGCTCAGAGACACTACCTCTTTAGTCCACAGGGGGCGCCAGAACCACCACCTGGTGCTCAGAGACACTACCTCTTTAGTCCACAGGGGGCGCCAGGAACCACCCTGGTGTCAGAGACCTCCTCTTAGTCCACAGGGCGCCCATGGTGTCCTCCTCTTTAGTCGGGCAACCACCACCTGGTGCTCAGAGACACTACCTCTTTAGTCCACAGGGGGCGCTAGAACCACCACCTGGTGCTCAGAGACACTACCTCTTTAGTCCACAGGGGGCGCTAGAACCACCACCTGGTGCTCAGAGACACTACCTCTTTAGTCCACAGGGGGCGCCAGAACCACCACCTGGTGCTCAGAGACACTAGGATATTAACTAATGTAATTTAATATTATATATTATCCTTTTCTTTTGTCATATCGTACTTTTTTTAAATGTTATTATAGTCGCTTTTCCATTTTTCTTTCTTCAAAAAAGTTTTACCCAACTTGCCACGTGCAACTATAATAAAACCTGAAACTATTATTCTCAATAACCATGTGGTTTAGCTTGATTTAGCTATAAAAGTCATAATCACTACCGTCTGTTTACAGTATTACACAACAATGTCCATAATATGCATAATAAAAAATATAAAAAATACATATTTTTCTTAATGATCTGACGACGCTTTTGGTTCTCTTCCTGTCAGCGAGCAGCAGAGAAACACCCTCGCCCACTCCAGACAGCCTGACCTCTGACCTCCGACCTCTGACCAAAGAGCAGCTGTCAATCAAAACGCAGTGAGGTTTCCCTCCCCGCGCCCCCAGCAGAGTAAACACAGATGAAACGTTTCCTCCAGTGACTCAGCGGCTCCACTCGCGCGTTAGAAACCACAGTAATCGTTTCTTTAGCTGTCGAAGGTGCAAAAGGGCTTTTTTTTATTCTGCCCGCCAGATAATCACCACCATTAAATGTGTTTCCTTCACAGCTTCACACTCGCTTCCAGTTAAAACTTCAAACGCCCGCCTCCGGTCTTTAACGGAGGTGTGTTCGGCCGGCTGTGAACTCAGCGAGCGCACGTTGCGAGGGGGAGGAGCCCCGAAAAGTGCCATTATTATCACATTTATAGTTATTATAAAGGGATTTCAACTGGGGGCCCTTAAATGGCCCCAATTCAAGTTCAAACTAGAGCGTAACTTAAATAAATACATTGCGCAATATGTAAACCGCACATCCTGGTTTAAACACAGACGTCAAATAAACTTATTTGAAATTATCTCTTGGCCCTGAAACCAAATATTTTACCGTCTGTAAATATTTGACAGTTTTAACATCTTACATTAACGTTTGCATCGTAATCTTTTAAGACGGCCCTCGGGCCACGAGCATAAATCATTATATCTCATTTTCTGTCCCGTTTTATCTTCACTTATCTACAGATTTATAAACACCGTCATAATATTTTAGGTGGGCACTTAGGCCGAGAGTTTAAAAGAATAACTTTTACAGAAGTACTTTATTCACACGTTCACTAAAGTTTGGCTCGTGACTTCTTTTATGTTTCAGTATAAAAAAAAACTCTTTCCACAGAACAAGAGACGGTGGGGTTTATTTTGAGTTATTTTTAAGACTTTAATATTTTTAGACCACGGATCGAATAGCTATCGGATATAAAAATAAATAAAGCCGAGTGTGAACGCATCCGAGAAGCAAACACCTCGTAAAAGTTTTTGATCTTTTGTTGCTCGAGGATGTGACGAATCAAAACCACGACTGCACACGTGCAGTCGATCAGGAGCCTGTACTCATCGTGATCACGGCAACAGGAATTTAAATCACCAGGTTTCCATTTAAATGTCAACAACCTGAAAAAGAACCAAAAAGCTAAATAAGACTGATCCGGCTAACACGGAGCTTGAATACCATTTATAGAAATACGTTTATCTACATGTAGTAGTTTAATTATATGCGTGGAAATTGTGGTTTAATTTAGAATGTGACGTAATGTAGTTTTATTTGGTGGCCTAGCGAGGGCTTTAAGATGTTGACCACAGTGTTTTATGCATCCAGACTTTTTCCCCCAATAATGAGGACCTTATTTTGGGACGTGTTAAGTCCTCCATAATGAAGGAAATAGTCTGGATGCAAACAAAAAACATATGTCGGACTGTTTTAACTATTTCCCCACTGAACCTATTTTTAGTGGTGTAGCCGCACGTTTCCGCTTCCTCTTCTTCTTCTTCTTCTTCTTCTTCTTCTTCTTCTTCTTCCTCTTCTTCTTCTTCTTCTTCCTCTTCTTCTTCCTCTTCTTCTTCTTCCTCTTCTTCTTCTTCCTCTTCTTCTTCTTCCTCTTCTTCTTCTTCCTCTTCTTCTTCTTCTTTCCAAATGACGGAACAATTAGAAAGATTCGGGACATTTCCATCACCTTTGCACATTGATGAACGTCTCGTTTCACCGGCTGAGGGGAGGAGGGACCCCCCACATCCTCACCCCCCCCCCCTCCCCACATACCCCCCTACCCACATACCCCCCCCTCCACATACCCCCCCCCCTCCACATACCCCCCTCCCCACCCCCCACCATTCATTAAACAACTAAATGTTTCCACTGACATCATGTCCATGGAAGCACAGAGTGTAAAGTCGGAGGACCGGCGTCACTTAGCGGCTCAATCTGAAGCAGCCGTTGGCCCTTTGGCCCGTTGGCCCCCCCCCCCCCGTTGGCCCGTTGGCCCTTTGGCCCGTTGGCACTTTGACCTGTTGGCCCTTTGGCCCTTTGGCATGTTGGCCCTTTGGCACGTTGGCCCTTTGGCCCTTTGGCCCTTTGGCACGTTGGCCCTTTGGCCCTTTGGCATGTTGGCCCTTTGGCCCTTTGGCCCGTTGGCACTTTGGCCCGTTGGCCAGTTGGCCCGCTGTTGCTGGCTACTGCCGCCATACTTCCACCTTTCAGTCGCCGTCAACATAACGATATCTGTGTACAGGAGCCAAGGAGGCTCAGATTTAAACATAATGAGCTCATTGCTCTCGCTGAGAGGCCAGCTATATGCACAGAGATCATAAATCATCACTGCAGCTGCACCGCGTGATGTACTGCTCAGATAAACATTTAATACACATGTTGAGTGAAACGTTACCATGATGTATATTGAACTCACACACAGTGGAAGCACCATGAACAAAGAGACGTATACCAACCAGGAAGAGACTCAAGACGACCGCAAAGAAACATAAAACCACTACAAAGAAAAACAACTTCAAAGTGATGTGAAACAGCTGCAAAGAGACACAGAGACTCACAACGACTCTGAAGAGTGACAAAACAAGAACAAAAAGACTCAAAATGTAAAAACAATAGAAACAAAATGACCACAAAGACATAAAGCAGCTACAAAGAGACATAAAATGACCACAAAGACACAAAGCAGCTACAAAGAGACACAAAATGACCACAAAGACATAAAGCAGCTACAAAGAGACATAAAATGACCACATACTGCTAAGTTGCTTGCTTAGTTGCTTGATGTATTGCGTATATGTTCAAATATGCCTGTTATTAAAGTGTCTGCATTGTTTCAGCTCTGAGCTGAAGCTTTTAGATAACCGGCTGATGTCGGTGTCAGAGGGACTTTTGATCTGAACGCTGACTGACTTCAGTTCTTGTAGAATAACTTCCAGGCTCACATTGTGAATATTGGCGCATGGATTTCTGTTTCATCCTTCATTGTATCTTGAGAAAGTAATACTGTGCTGGTTCATTTTAAACTGGGTGACATTCTTGTGGTGGAGCCCCACTTCAGTTAATGTCTCCATTACGGCTCGAGAAAAAAAGCATTCAGCCAACCACAGCCGCTCAAGGTCAATTTAACCCACTTTTCTGCAATTGTCACTTCACCTAACGCTGCGTTGTGGTAAATCCCAAGCGTCTGAGTCTCCCAGCTGCTTCAGGCAAATAAATCAGCTCTTGAATGGGAGTTGGACACAAGTTGGAAACCCACATATTCACAGAACATACGAGCACACTTGGCTAAAGTCCTTGTTGTGTGGAGTGAAAGTTTTTCTCTTTTCTGACCGTTTTATACCAATAAAAGTCACAAAAGCAGCGTGTAGCTAGTAAAACAGCAGGCGGCCTCACAAATGTCACCCGGAGACCGACGTTTATAAAAAGGCCGACAGGATATTCACACATCGTCGACTTTAACTGTAATCGTTTCTGATGGATGTTAATCCCGTAATGAACCCAAGTCAGGGTTCGGTTTACGGCTCCCTTCCGTCGTCTCTGCCAGTAAAACATCGTAGGTTCGATACCCGTTTGCCAGGAAACGGCACGGACAAGTTCATTCACCTGCGAGCTCCTGTTTCTAATCCTGGTGTGACCGGGTCCTTCAGGGTGAGTGGATTCAGGGTTGTCTTTAGGGTCAGAGCTAGTTTAGGGGTTCCAGTTGAGTCGGCAGTGGTTTTAAATAGATCCGGTTTTGTGCTCATTGACTTCTCTTTCCTCCTTTTTCCTTTTGGGGAAACAATCACGCAGTCGGAGTTTTAACTTTTAACCGAAGTCTCGTTTTCAAAATGATTTCTGTCCACACGAACGCCTGAAAACGAATACCACATGACATCTCCTACACTGGGCATGGGGCCGCCGGTGTAAACAGGAAGTAGATTGATTGTTTAGTTACAGAAAATAAAAAAAAACTATAGTACTGTTGTTCACAACGTTCTCAAAATGATCGGGGACATTCTCGATCTTCCCCGTGATGACGGGACACCGTTGGTCTCGAGCTCCGTTTTTTTTGGAAAAACCAAACACCATCACGTTTTCCGAATTTTGGCATCGACTTGAATTATCTGTTCTTTGCTAATGAACCGCTGCAAATAACAAACCCAATACAAACGACACGTTTTCGCATCATTTCCATATATTTAGTTCACTCACGAGTTTCTTCCCATTTTTCTGACGTGCCCTGAATGCAGCATGTCGGTGCCTTCACCTGTTGGGGTTGTATTTTTTGGGGAATCCAGTAAATCATATGAATGGTGTTGAAGTCGTTTCAAGGAAAATCACTGTAACACATTCTTGCACATCTTTTTTTTGTTTTGTTTGTTTGTTTGTTTACCATATCTATGTTGTACATTTTTATATTTTTAAATTATGTCTCATATTACTGTGTTTTTTTGTTTATTGCGATGTACCTTTGTGTAACGTACTTGGCAATAAACAGTTCTGATTATGATTATGAGAAAAGGTTTTAAATAATGCTCAGTAATTTGTGTCTTCTGCATTCTGTTGCCAAGGTGGTAGAAGTAATTATTACTGTTAATAATAATAATGTAGCTTCTTTTGGTCCTGACATCTGTTTAAATCCCCACATGAATCCAAAAGGCCTCCTCTGGTAAACACCAAACCACTTCAAGGTAACACCTGTGACCCAGCGGGCCTTCTGGGAAATGTAGGAATGAGCGAAATAAAACACAAGACAAGTTGATTGAACTTATTTACAAGCAGAGAAATACAAACGTGTGTGTGGTTTGTCCATCCGTCTCCCCGTGTGTAAACCGACATGCTGTTACGTGTCTCTGTATATGTGAGTGTTTGGTCTCACACAGGCGTTCACACGCCGCCCGGCTGAGTCCACAAACACAACGGGGTCGTGTGAGCCGGCGCTCACGGAGCGGAGGGAGCGTGTTTACCCGCCGTGTGAACAACGGCGAGCGGACCGGTCGGACCGCGTGTGGAGCGTCACAACAGGAACAGGAAGTGTGAAGCAGTGGAGGCCTGGGGGAGACGTGTGAAGTCCAGTAATCACACTCTGGGTTCATTTATGGGAAACAATGCAAAATAGATTGGACCGCACTGTTATTGTCACAAATAAGAAATAGCAGGAATTATCTGTGTGTGTGTGTTCTCACCCGACCGCCTACTTCCTGCATCCTTTTACCCGACCGCCTACTTCCTGCTTCCTTCTTACCCGACCGTCTACTTCCTGCACCCTTCTTACCCGACCGCCTACTTCCTGCTTCCTTCTTACCCGACCGTCTACTTCCTGCACCCTTTTTACCCGACCGCCTACTTCCTGCACCCTTCTTACCCGACCGCCTACTTCCTGCACCCTTCTTACCCGAAGGCCTACTTCCTGCATCCTTTTACCCGACCGCCTACTTCCTGCGTCCTTTTTACCCGACCGCCTACTTCCTGCCTCCTTCTTACCCGACCGCCTACTTCCTGCGTCCTTTTACCCGACCGCCTACTTCCTGCGTCCTTTTACCCGACCGCCTGCTTCCTGCCTCCTTCTTACCCGACCGCCTGCTTCCTGCCTCCTTCTTACCCGACCGCCTGCTTCCTGCCTCCTTCTTACCCAACCGCCTACTTCCTGCCTCCTTCTTACCCCGGGTCATTATTTCTGTCCCCTGCAGCCTAAATGTTGTGTTTCCTCTACACAGATAAAGGTATTTCTATTATAAATAAAGATGCAGGAAATGAAGTGTTAAACGCTCTAAATGTCTCGACAGCTCACTTTAATGTTCCAGAACGAATCGATTGTCTCGGCTGATTTCCTCTGAGACCTCGGGAGACTTTTTGTTTCACCTTGTTCCAGCTGCAGCTTTATTTTATTTTTCCCGTTAGAAATAAAAAGACAATACACGGAGACAACAATCCCTGCGTGTTGGTCCGGGGGAAGTGCAACATCTGGCATTTACTGCGACTCCCGCGAGGCTCCGATCGCTGAAGGTAACGAGAGGAGAAACGTTCCCCGGAGGTTTGATATCTGCATCTCTTTAACCAGCGAGGGGCGGGGAGTCTTCATGAGTCACGACTCACTTCCAGGTGCGTCCTCCGCGTGAGCACGACAAACACAGCACATAAATACCTGAGAGCAACGTATTGCGTAAGACCCCGTTGAAGGAGTATTGAGTAAATATTAGTTTTAAGCATAAAAATGTTCTGCCAATACTTTTGTGCCTTTAAATCTGACCTGGGAGGATTGTTTTATGTTGGTAACCGCCCACCTCTCTCACAGTGACCCTCTCGCAGTGTTTGCGTCTGTTTGTCTCGTGTTTGGATTAAAAGTGTTGCAGAGTATATGTTGCGCAACCCAAAGACTTTCCAGCTCCACTAACGATGCGATTGCGCAACAAGACAGAAAACAAGCGTCTCCGTCATGAAGCAGACAGACGAGGAGACGAGAGTCCCGTGATCACCATGTAGATGCTGTTTCAGATCCCTGATGGCAGAACACTCGTTTCCTCCGCGTTGCTGTGAGTGCTGGTGTTCTCATGCACCACCTTCCAAAAGTCTTTTCAAAAACAAAGACAGGGATCCAAATTGGAAGTAGCAACATATTTTTAATTCAATTAAAAACATAACAGATCTCCCGCAACACAATTTTCATATTCATTTGCTGAAACTCAGCAAATTACTGCTAATTACTTGCCGCGGTTGCTATGGTTACGCTGGGAGCTCGTCGTGGTGTTCGCAGGCGGTCGACGGGGTTTTACAACGTTTAAAATAAACGAAGGTTATTTTCTGAAAGATAAAAAGTTGACTTCTTAAATTTGCGAGCTCTGTTTAATGTTTGAATGAAGTTTAGTTTCCAGCTAACGGACGCGTTGGCCTCCGTCGCGAGCCACTCGCTCACTTTGTCAGAATGACGTCTTCCAGTCGCTTCACAGTGACGTGATTCCACTTTTTTCGGGATGCAAAATAGTCATGGCAGCTCCATGATGCAGCTGGGGTGTCAGGGGGCTTTTCGAGGTGTCGCAACGTTCACACCCCCTCTCTACCCACCCCCTCCCCCCCTCAGTCAGACTGCTGCTCTGGACTCCGTCAGCTCCTGCTGGGAGGTCGGCCTCTTGCCTCCTGGCAGCGAGTCCGGGGAGGAAACGGGGGAGACGACGGGGAGCCCCAATGTTGTTGTTTTCTCTCACTCTGCACGGCAACTACATGTACACAAGACCCCGGGGGGGCCGGGGGCCGGGGGTCGGGGGGTCGGGGGTCGGGGGGCCGGGCCCCTGGGAGCCCACGACACCGCGCAGCAGAACTCCTGAGATCAGATCCACCGGCTCACTGGATGGAGATCATGACTCGTCACTAATGATTTGCAGAAAAGAGGCTCATTAATCATCAGCACCTCCTCTAGGAGCACGATGACACGCCAGAGGAGAGAGGAGGTGAGAGGAGAGAGGAGAGGAGAGAGGAGGTGAGAGGAGAGAGGAGAGAGGAGGAGAGAGAGAGAGGAGAGAGGAGAGAAGAGGGAAGAGGAGAGAGGAGGGAGAGGAGAGAGGAGAGGAGAGAGGAGGAGAGAGGAGAGAGGAGAGAGGAGGAGGAGGAGGAGAGAGGAGAGAGGAGAGAGGAGGAGGAGGAGGCCATCGTCAGTGAGAACAGAGACCCAATCAGGGTCTTGTGTTCAGGGAGCAGCCGGCTCGGGGCTCAGCGAGGCCTTTGAAACCCACGTGGCACGAAAACCTCTTTAAAGTTAAACATCTGCTGAGTGACGCGGCGCCTCAGACCTGAACCAGGGACTCTCTGGTTCAGGTCACGTGACCTCTCGACACGAGGTCACGTGACCTCTCGACACGAGGTCACGTGACCTCTCGACACGAGGTCACGTGACTCGAGCAACAACAAGGTTTTACGGTCCGTGAATCTGGGAACCGGCACGACTCTGCTTTTCGACTTGAACTTATGAACTTATGAACTTATGAACTCCTAACTTATGAACTCCTAACTTATGAACTCCTAACTTATGAACTCCTAACTTATGAACCCCTAACTTATGAACTCCTAACTTATGAACCCAAAACACGTAACTGACCATCAGCGTTGCGCTGGGAGAGTCAGTGTGTTTGTTTGTCCTCTCCTCTCCTTTCTTTAGTCCCGGTCCAGCCTCTCTTCTCTTATCCATCGATAACTTTTTCTCCAGAATGACAGAAAACAGCAGCTTTAAAAGCGGCTGTTGTAATTTAATTAAAAGAGATTCAGTTTACGGAGCTTTAAAACAGATAACAAGCAGAGAATCTTCACCTTTGATAAGCTGGAACCAGCAAATGTTTATTAATTATTGATTTCTGATTTGTTCAGGCAACTAAAAATCTCCAAACATTCCCTGGTTACAGTTTCTCAAGCCTTTGCAGCTTTTATATGTTTTATATTATTATAAACAAAATATCTTTGGGTCTTTTGAATCTTGGTCTCAATTTAAAGATGACACATTTTTATTTTTTATTTTATTTTTTTCCGATATTTTTCGACATCTGAAAGAGTGAAAGTTTTTTCTTTTAATTGTGAAAATAATAATTAGATTAATTGATAATTGAATTTGTTTTTGTTGCAGCCCGAATTCAAAAGTTGGCTTTGTTAGTGTTAAATTGTGATTAATAGTTAGTATATACATAATATATATATATATATTATCTATATAAATATAGATATATATAAATATATAAATATATAAATATATATATATATAAATATATAAATATATATATAATTATATAAATATATATATAAATATATATATATAAATATATAAATATATATATAATTATATAAATATATATATATAAATATATATATATATAAATATATAAATATATATATATATCAATTAATCTAATTATTATTTTGTTCAACTTTAATAATTGGTTACACCTCTGGAAGCAACATATATATATATATATATATATATATATATATATATATATATATATATATATATAGTAATAACGGATTAGGGTTCATCCTCTGGGGAACATGAATGCGTTTAATAGTTTTAGAGTTCGATAAAGAAACATGAATCCTTCCTCCTGGCTTTAATGTCACTGTGAATAACTTTCTGTTGTAACATTATATTTACGTGACCTTTATGTTCAGGAGGTCGTTCTTCTTTGTTTTTCCTCTCAAAAACATGAATGTCATCACTTTAATCCCCTTTTATTGGGACATAAACGCAGTTATAGTGTTTACCTGTCTGGGTGTTGTTGTTGTTGTTGTTGTTGTTGTTGTTGTTGTTGTTGTTGAGCGGGAGGCGTCTGTCGGCCTTCCCTCAAGATTACGGACAAAACACGCAGCCAAGCCAACAACAATAATGCTGTTTATTATCAACATTTATGAGAGCTGTGTGTTAATCCTCTCTGAGCCGTAAACTGAATCTCATGAAGCTGCAGGAGGAGAATCCAGATGTTTCCCTCGAGGAGCCCGAAGCCCCGGAGGAGAATCCAGATGTTTCCCTCGAGGAGCCCGAAGCCCCGGAGGAGAATCCAGATGTTTCCCTCGAGGAGCCCGAAGCCCCGGAGGAGAATCCAGATGTTTCCCTCGAGGAGCCCGAAGCCCGGAGGAGGCTCCAGCAAGTGTTGGGTTGTGAAGCTCCTCTCTCTCCATGTCCTTCAGGTGTTACCAGGTCTCGGGTCACTACACTGAAATACTGGGAGAAGGGTTCGGTTTTATTATTTATTAATTATGTTTTTATTACTTATTATTTTAAAAACATCATTTCTAAGCAGCGTTTTTTTTGTGATTTTTCGGACATAAATCAAACAATACGGACAAATCTGTAACGCTTCGATACGCTGTGATTCAAGACTTCATAAGGAAACATCAGTGAACGTGTGCAGTGCTTTTATAGAATAAAGATAAAAAGTGTTTAACTTCTCGTTCCCCCGTAAACATCAGCGACTGTGAGCCCTCCTCGTGCTCTCGTCTTTGTTTTGACTTGGTTTGCTTTACTCGGCGAGGCTTATTGTTAAATTATAGCAACTTCCTCGTCATCGCCGTGGCAACTCGCAGGTTTTTTGTCGTGTTTAATCTCTTTACGCCAATAGAGTTTTGGTTCCACCGTCAAAAGTTATGATGTAAATGTGTCATAAAGACTTCATGAAGCCTGGTGCTCAACAGGCGTGTGATTCTCTGTTTTAATGAACGGTTTCTTTTAGACTCGTATCAACGTTTAACACAAGGAAGACAACACATGTAGTTAAGACTTCTTGAATTACACCATGTTTTCTTTTCTTTAAACCACATATTCTCCATCCATCATATATATATATATATATATATATATATATGTATATATATATATATATATATATATTTATATATTTATATATTTATATATATATATATATATATATATATATATATATATATATTTGTTAAATGGGATTCAGGTATTTTACATTGAAATTTAATATATATATATGTATATATACATATATATATATATATATATATATATATATATATATTAAATGGGATGCAGTTATTTTACATTGAAATACTGTATCTAATACTTTTCTGTTTCTTTTACTATGTGTCTGTGTGCACTTTAACTTTGCTGCTGTGATCCTGCAAATTTCCCCTTGCGGGACTAATAAAGGAATATCTAATCTTATCTTATCTTATCTTATCTGGTCAGTCATTATGAATCAGACTAGAAGTAAAAGAAGATATATATATATGTATATATATATACATATATATATATATATATATATATATATATACGTATATGTGCGATTAGTCGATATAGACTTTGTTGTGAAGGGCCTCGTGTGTTTTGAATGTTAGATCTTAAAATGCTAAATTACTGTAGGGTTTAGATAAATATAGTGAAGTGAAAAGTTGATTATTTTCATGTGAGATGAGGTATGAAGAAGAATAAAACTGAGATATTACTTCTGAGTACCTCAGAAATGTACAATAAGCAAAGTGCTTCAGCGGCTGTACTTTCCAGAGCTTCCCATAAACATCTTTTTGGGATGTGAGAGACATGAGAGTGAGATTTGTGCGTGTGATTCGTTCGTCATGACGACCGTCGCTGTTGTTTCAAACAGGCCTTCAGCTCCTCGACGTCTTCTCGGACAGAAGCCTCGGCTTCCGAGTCGCAGACGAACGTCTCGGCCGGAGCGAGAACGGAACCGGCGTCTGAGGGAGGAAACCGAGCCTCCTTATCAGATCTGGAGCTCGTGGGTTTTTTTTTTTAAATTTTTTTTTTTACTTGAAAATTAATCTCAACCTTCGAGCTAAACTCTTTTTCCTCATTTCCTCCGGAGATCGTCTGACTTTTCTTTGGACGAGCTGCGGCCGCCGGTCCGACTCATTTAGCGAGGAGTTCATTAACGATGATCGGAGACGTTTTCTTTGGGCCCTCGGCCGCTTTTTATTACGCTGATGAATTAGTGTTCAGCACTTTTAACTCCCAAATAAATAACACGGGACGCATGTGTGGAAATCTGTTTCATCCTCACTGCAGAGCTCACACTGATCACAATGTTGGAAGAATAACGTGGAATTATTGGAAAGATTACACACTGAAGTGGTCATTAAATCAGATTTATTCTACGTGAACTCAACTTTATTTCATTCAAGCAGCAACTTTGATCTATGAGTTTAAAATCACTGATTTTATTCATATTTTCTGATTCTATTATGATGCCTTTACGCGCAATATATACAGTTAATTTTGTTTAATATTAAATGGTCCTACGGTGTCATTATTATTGTTCATCGGTGCATATTCAAAACACATTGCAGTCAATGACAATATCTCAGTTAATGATGTTTTTATTTCAATTATCAATAAGTTCATCCAAAGTGAAAATGTTTTTAAATGTTTTATAATTAAAATGTTAGTCCTTCAACTATCGATTATTTTTGCAATGAATGAATCGTTAAGTCTATAATATTGTTAGATAATCAGTAAAAGAATAATATAATAATATAATATAATAGCATGAAAACATTATGACTCCAAGCTAATTCATGAATTATTTCACCACTAAAAGCTTTTAAATCAACTCTCTGATTCACCAGTTATTATCAATTTATATTATTTATTCATAATGTTGTGACATAATAAGGTCAATTTACACATTTTGATCACATTTTTAAGTCTTTTTATTCTCTAACTTTGAAGTTAATAATCAATGTTTATTAGTTGAGCGTGAATGATAATAGTTTGACGAGAACATTTATAATCAAGGTCCACTTACTCGTATTTTCCGGAGCTTTCAGCCTCATCTCTTCTTCACTCAGTTCTCTTCGTGGTTCATGAGCGAATAATAGCTTTTTAAAATTAATTTAATTAATTTAAATGAACAAAACAGATGAAGTAGACTGAGGCAAATGCTACGTCAGCAGTTTGCTGACACGAAAATATTGAAAGTCAAGAAACGTTGAGAGTCAGAGTTGAACCTGATGAACCTGAAAATGATTGACAGTTAGACGCCTTGCTCAGAGGCTCAGAGGCCCCGAGGCCCCGAGGCCCCGAGGCCCCGAGGCCCCGAGGCCCCGAGGCCCCGCGGTGAGGCTGCTGGACGTTTCCAGAGCGACGGTTCACATTTATTTTCCTCCTCGGTGACTTTTCATGATGTTCCTGACGACATCGCCCACCAAGCGCCGAGTCAGCAGCACGTCAGAGGGCTCGGACGCCGACCCCCAGACCTCGGATCGGCGTCTGAGCCCCCAGACCCCGACTCAACCCGAGGTCCGAGGGCTCGGACGCCGACCCCCAGACCCCGACTCAACCCGAGGTCGGAGGGCTCGGACGCCGACACCCAGACCTCGGATCGGCGTCTGAGCCCCCGGATCCCGACTCAACCCGAGGTCCGAGGGCTCGGACACCGACCCCCAGACCCTGACTCAACCCGAGGTCCGAGGGCTCGGACGCCGATCCGCAGACCTCAGATCGGCGTCTGAGCCCCCGACTCAACCCGAGGTCCGAGGGTTTGGACGCCGACCCCCTGACCTCGACTCAACCCGAGGTCTGAGGTAATTCAAGAGGTAAAACCTTCTTTCACTCACATTAAAAAGAAACGCTGACCAACAAGCGTCCTCTTTCCCAGGAGGAACCGTCGGGGGGAATAAACGGTGACTTCCTGTAAATCACAGTGTCTGTTTGAGGAAAGTCGGGCGGTAATGATGTGGAACGCAGCCTCAGTGAAACGTACAATATTTACCTCTGAATTATGGTGCAGAAGTAGAAGTAAGGAGCAGAAGATGGAAATGCTAAAGCACAAGTACCTTAAAAACTACACTTTAGTACAGTAACAAGTTAGTGCAGTGGTTCTGTTTATGAGAGATTAAAGAAAGGCCACATTTTATTGTGCACAGATTAAAGCTTTATGTCGTTTCATATCACAAAGTCTACGTGCTGTATTTGTGCTGATCTAGTAAATAATGAATTGCTTCCTGCCTCAAACTTAAACACTAGATCTGCAAATATCATCACATCCCCCGACCCTATAAATATATATGATAAACAGATAAATATACCTTATTTATGTTTAAATAGCCTAATTAAATAGTAGTTGCTGACTTTAAACCTCAGCGGGTGAAGGCGTAGATGTAATGACCATAATGAGCCTCAGCCAATGAGATCATCTCTGAAATACCATCGCACTGATCCGCCCGTTGTCTCGACCCCGTCCTCAGCACTCCACGTCTGACAGCGTTAATCCCTCCGAGACGAAGTCCTCCATAAATACTGGAGCAGGTCTCTGGTCTGATGGCGGGAAGCAGAGACTTTCCATGAGGTCATCTGGTTTATAGTCCTGCTGAGAGGAGAGGACTCTTTACTGCTGCAGTATAAACACTGGCCTCTCGGCATGGACCCCCCCCTCTTCTTCTTCTTCTTCTTCTTCTTCTTCTTCTTCTTCTTCTTCTTCTTCCTCTTCTTCCTCTTCTTCCTCTTCTTCTTCTTCTTCTCTTCATCTTCTTCTTCTTCTTCTTCTTCTTCTTCCTCTTCTTCTTCTTCTTCTTCCTCTTCTCTTCATCTTCTTCTTCTTCTTCTTCTTCTTCTTCCTCTTCTTCCTCTTCTTCTTCTTCTTCTTCCTCTTCTCTTCATCTTCTTCTTCTTCTTCTTCTTCTTTTTCTTCTTCTTCTTCTTCTTCTTCTTCTTCCTCTTCTTCTTCTTCTTCTTCCTCTTCTTCTTCCTCTTCCTCCTCGTCCACCTCCTCTTCTTCCTCCTCCTCCTCCTCCTCCTCGTCCACCTCCTCCTCTTCCTCTTCCTCCTCTTCCTTCTCCTCCTCCTCTTACTCCTCCTCCCCCTCCTCCTTCTCCTCCTCCACCTTCTCCCCCTCCACCTCCTCCTCCACCTCCTCCTCCTCTTCCTCTTCCTCCTCGTCGACCTCCTCTTCTTCCTCCCCCCACGAGGTGCCATGTAAAACCGCTCTGGACTGATTGTGTGAAAGTGTTCCAGATCATTTGGGTTCCTTCTGTGCGTCTGAGACCAGGAAGTGGTTTTGTGCTCCATGAATCAAAGAGGTCGTCGCTGACAGACGAGGCGTCACTCTGAAGCGTTTCATTGTTTCTCTGGATGTGAGGAGGAGGACCGGCAGACGTCATCGAGGATTCTCGTCGCCTCTGAACTCCAGCTCCTAGTTTTTAGTACTAGCACTAGTTTTTTTACTAAAATAAAAGCAACGTGAAGAAGTTGCCTCAGGCTTTAGGAAGTTGTGACGGACATTTTCATAGAGGAAGCAGTTTGTTGACGAAATAATCTGACGGTTAATGAACGTCATCTTGTGAATCTTTTGGTATCTCAAGATATAATTTGATTTCTTTGGGTCACTAATAGATTCAAGATTGTTTCCTGATTCCAAAATCAATCCTAGATTCAGGGCTAAGTTCAGGATTACTCAGCGGTGTTTTGTTATATTTAAAAAAAGTTAGATCAACTGATTGCAATAATGTAAACACACAAAGGCAACATGTGGCCTTCGTTCGGGATAAACTTGCACAAATTTGTGACTTAAAGAATAACAAGTTCAAGTTACACAAAAAATAGAAACGCTCTCTGTTACATGAATAAAATTGGTAGGATTTCATTTCTCAGAAACTTTAATGAATTGTACACAAAATAACGCTGTACAACTTTGTGTGATTTGTAACAAATAACAGCAGAATGCTCGACATTTTTGTATTTTTGGGGGGGAAATGTACTCATAACCATCTGTACATCTGCACTAATCTTTTCAGGGAGGTGAAGTAAATGTTCTGTATTCCACCTGCAAAGCTCTGATAGGTCCGTTTAATTTCTCTAACTGGGGGAAACGTTTGTAGCCTGATAATCAGACTGAATTGAGATTTTATTGCTTCTTCACTATGATGACGTCAATAAAGCTTTGCTGTTGCTGTGAGAGATGTTCTTGTCCCTAAAGCGTCCACAGTGTCCAGTCTGAATGAATCCAGCACATCAAGGACCAGGTCCCAGCTCAGCCTGGATCCAGTTCAAACCAGTTCACATGCAGAGCCGGCCGATCCACAGAGGACGGCGTCTCCACTGATCTCCACTCGGCCCTCACACATCTGGAGAATAACACCACCTTCAGCACGATCTCCCCCCAAGAAACCACGACTCAGCTCTCTGGACCCGAGTGCCTCGGTGGTTATTAGACTTCCTCACAAACACACCCCGGGCAGTCAAACCTCCTCCACCCTCGCGTTGAACACCGGAGCACCCCAGGGCCGCGTGCTAGGCCCCCTCCGGTTCACGGTGGTTTTCTATATATATATATATATATATATATATATATATATTCTTTGATCAGGCTTTAGTTTATTTTTCTTATATTGCTAAATTGGACCATAGACTCCACTTCTTTTGCAATCCTGTGTTGTACAATGACGATAAATGAAACCTTGTAAATGAGTCTGGAAAGAGGGCGTCGCTGCTAAAGCCTCCAGATTCAGTGCTGATGGCAGATGGTAAAAGAAATGTTTTAAATATGTTTATCCTCTTCAGCAGAGTTTCAAAGGAATCACTTGAAACCAGAAACAACATCGTTCATGGGAAATGTGGTGTTGATTTGTAGAATCATGATACTACTCGTGTTAGTCAAAGGCTACCAGTGACCTTTGACCTCGAGGATATTGAGTGTCCTTTCCTTGGGTCCTTGTTTTGTCTTTTATCTAATTTCCACTCGGCAGGATCAGAGGAATGTGCGTGCGGTTTTAACTTTATTCATAATTACCCGCAGCAGCCAGCAGTCACAGAGAGAGAAACGTCCCAAAACATTTCATCATGCTCAGATATGTTTTGAATTTTGCCACCATCAAAGATCGTATCTCGGTCTCTCAGCGAGGTCGAAGGAGGAACTTCAAAGCCGCTGATAAGCTGGACGCTGGAGGAAGGAACCGGGCTCGCCCCGTTCCCATCAGACCTCTCTGATTAAAAACACAAGCTTTTCTCTTCACCGACGTTCCCTCAAGATGCGAGGAACAAAGATCTTCTCCTCCACCATCGTCCTCTAGGAGACGCGAGGAACAAAGATCTTCTCCTCCACCGTCGTCCTCTAGGAGACGCGAGGAACAAAGATCTTCTCCTCCACCGTCGTCCTCTAGGAGACGCGAGGAACAAAGATCTTCTCCTCCACCGTCGTCCTCTAGGAGACGCTCGGGCCTTCACACATTATTGAACAACCTGCAGATTATTTTCTCAATTAATCTCTGTCTATGAAATGTTTATGCAAAGTGAGGTCATTCAACTCTTTGTTTTACGCGACCAACGGTTGAAAAACCCAAAAAATATTGGATTTACTGTCATATATTTCACAAATCCTCATATTTAAGAAGGTGGAACTTGCTTTTTCTGTCATTTTTTCCTCATAAATGACTGAAACGGTTCGACTATCAAATCAGTTGTAGTTTTATTTTCCTGTCGATCCGTGTGATTTATTGAACAATCGAAGTAAAATCATTTTAAATCAGCTTTTTTTCCTTTGTGGCAAATATTTCTTAAAAACTTTGGTTATTTGCAACTTCTTGAATTTGTTGAAGGCTTAAACTAAATACATTTTAATAAATACTGAAACAAAAAGCTATTTGGGGCTAAATGAAGTTGAGGTTTTGCCTTTAAATTGCAGCTTCATTCTGTATTGATCGACTAATCGAGCTTCATATTAACTCTTTGAGTTTTTCTCAACCACGTTTATCCGACAGTCGGATGATTTTTCTTTCATCGTGAGATAAATGTGGTTGTTTGTGTTTTAAGAGGTTTATTTGTTTTAAAAATATTCTCCCTCATTTGGGTTAAATGAGAATATATGCAGCCACGTAATATCAAAGGGCAAAGGGGATTTTTTAAAACCATGTTTTACCTATAAAACAAACACACACTCTTTTCTTTCACTTTTAAACATTTTCTAGAGAATATTAAGCCAACAACTTAACAAAATATGAAATATTGTGAGTATTGGCAGCAAAAAAGATTAATTTGTCCGAGAATACCTCCCTAAGAAGTGGAGATACAGGAGAGCGTTTTCTTCACAATGAGTGCTTTAAGTTTACTTTAAGAATACTTCTGATACTTCATACTTTCACATGAATACATATTAAAGCATATTTAATCACACCAGGTTTTTTTTACGCTGGATATTTTTCTTTACTTTCAACAGTTAATCTTCAGCAGAAAATCCACAACCGGAGTATTTTGAAGTGTAGAACTAAGCGAGAGAACTCGATTTGTATTTCATAAACTCATGATGTGATGCGATGTGATGCCGAGGCCAGCTGGTATTTTAACAATTTCTCCTCTCTGATAATCCAGAGTGTCTTTATGGGATGGCCGCCTTGTAACTGGTAGCTGGCGACGAGTCACACGTGAATGGAGATGAACTCATCTGATGATGAGCTGTTTCCATGGCGATGATTACTGCCTCTCACTCGTGTGCTCGGCTATTAGGCTTCATGTTCGTGGCGATGATTCAGGGGGAAAGTATCCCAGGAGGAAAAAATAGCAGCGAGCGAGTCGGGGGCCAGAGGAAGTTAAGCCAATCCTCAGCAGCTCCCGAGTTCAGGGTCGTAAAAAAAGAAAGAAAAAAAACGAAGCGAGTATTCAAAGAAGCCGAGGAGAACACTTTAAGACACTTTCCAATTTCCTGACCGACCTGTTTATGTCTGCCGCTCCAAGTTTCCACTCCGGGAAGAGGAGGCCTTTCCCTCAGAGACACAACACAGCACTCCGAAGGCTGAACTTTGACCCCGCCGCGGTTCGTCTTATTGAACCTGAAGAATCAGGTTATTGCAAAGTAGGGGTTTTAAATTCATGGATTCAGGGATCTTTTATTGTCTCTCTGCAATGCGGCGTTGTAGGAAAAAATGAAGTTAAATATTTTGAATTTGCATCTGGGGGAGTGTAAACAGCAGCAACAAAAACATTGGTGAAATCTCTGAGCAGACAAATAAAAGAGAAGCTGCTGGTGTTTCACATGTATCAGAGGTAATATTCTATTATATTGTTGAGAATTTATTTTATTATCATCCTGAGTTCCCTTAAATAAAAGGTCTTTTGTCCGTGTGATACTGTCTCTGCTTTTTCACACCAAACTCCGTGTTTAGATTGTGGAAAATAATCAATAATTCCATATATTTAAAGAGCATTTTTATCTCACAAAGAAAACATCTAGACGTGCTTTACTCTTCATTA
The DNA here is from genome assembly GCA_016806645.1 of Ophiodon elongatus. Lineage (NCBI taxonomy): Eukaryota > Metazoa > Chordata > Actinopteri > Perciformes > Hexagrammidae > Ophiodon > Ophiodon elongatus. The sequence goes on along the minus strand of JACSYO010001334.1, from coordinate 221,452 downwards.
ATACTGAACTATGACTTTTTGATGACATTTTTGTGACTTACTATACTACGTCTAAGTATCGTTTGTTTTAAAAATGTCATATGAAAAAGTCAAAGGGTATAGAATAATGTCATAAAAATGTTGTAGTAAACATCATGATTAAAGTCTATACTTCAGTACTTTGAAGTTTACTTCAATGATGAAATTATGAGATTTGATGAAAAAAAGTAATACTATAGCTACTATGATGAAGAAATTCAAAGTTTAGTATGTTGAAAAATGTCATAAGAATAACTTTTATTATGTTGAAAAATGTCAGAAAAGTACTTTTAGTATGTTGAAAAATGTCAAAAAGTACTTTTAATGTTGAAAAATGTCATTAAAAAAGTACTTTTAGTATGTTGAAAAATGTCATAAAAATAATTTTAGTATGTTGAAAAATGTCATAAAAATAATTTTAGTATGTTGGAAAATGTCAAAAAGTACTTTTAATGTTGAAAAATGTCATAACAAATAAATTTTAGTATGTTGAAAAATGTCAGATTTAATTCAAAGTATGTATAACAATACATTGTATTTAATTTACTCATTATCAATAAATGTAGTGAAGTAATAAGAAGAATTTGTTCTCTGAAAGTAGCGTCAAAGAACTTAAGTCAACAAAAAGTACCTCCTCACAAAAACACACACACAGTTTAAATTTTCAGTAGTTTTATTGAAAAATGCCTCTTCTGTTTTCAGAAATAAATAAGAAAATAAGGCTGTGGAATTCACAATCTGCAGTTCAAACATGAAGCAGCAATACCACTTCCATAGTCTGGCACGCAGGGTTTTTTTCCGACTGCATTCGATACCGAGAAAACGACAAGAATGACAACAACTATATTCTGGTTAAAAAAAAAATGAAATGTAACGAAGAAAAAAAAAAAACATCTACTAAATATACACCACAGACATGCAATTCCACCTTTTTGTTAAAATGATCTGTGACGGAATAAAGGAAAACTGATAAATATTAAGTCTAGAGATACAAGATGAAAGCTGTGTTACAGAATGAAGGATGATTATATTTAACGTACCGGATGAACTGAACGAACAGTTTCTCTCTGTTTTCTTGAGCTTCGTTACAACAAACTTTATGCAAATATGTTACAAGCAACAAAAAAAAAAAGACTTGAGTGGAAAAAGAAAGTTTTTTTCTTTTGTTTCATGGATTCTTAATAATTTTCTTTTGGTGCTTAAAATCCCTCCTCTCCATGCAAACCTTTCACCTGCTACAAAAAAATGAATATTCACATACGTTTTAAGGCATTTTAAGGTGTTTTCCAATAAAGTCGAGGTGTCAAACCTCCTGTTGTTGTTTTTAAATGTGTATGTGTGTGTGTGTGTGTGTGTGTGTGTGTGTGTGTGTGTGTGTGTGTGTGTGTGTGTGTGTAATGTGCAGAAACCTCAACAGGTTGAACAAGATAAAAA
>JACSYO010001334.1:202500-215000 GCA_016806645.1 Ophiodon elongatus | reverse complement strand
GTTCGGAGCTCCTCCTCCTCCTCCTCCTCCCTCCTCCCCTCCCTCCTCCTCCTCCTCCTCCCTCCCTCCTCCTCCTCCCCCTCCTCCTCCTCCTCCTCTCCCTCCCCCTCCTCCCTCCTCCCCTCCTCTTCAGCATGTGTTGGAATGAATGACTCACTGCCGTCCTCCTGTTCCAGGACCTTTTCCCTCTCAGCTTCCCCCGTGAGCCTGAGGCTGATGGGGCCCCGGGTCATCGGGCCCCCCGGCTCAGGGGGGCATGACCACAGAGGGGGGGCATGAACACAGAGGGGGGGGGCATGACCACAGAGGGGGGGGGGTATGACCACAGAGGGGGGGGTATGACCACAGAGGGGGGGGCATGACCACACGACTCTGTGCTTGTTTTTGTTTTTTGCAGGACGAGCTGCAGATTTAGAGTTTTTGAGAGAATGTTGCTGTGTAAATGTAAATATTTAATACTGAGTCTCAACGTTCAGTCATGTTATTAATAAAGGCCTTCAGACTGTTTGGTGTCTGGTTTGTTTATGACCTCCGAGCATGAACGGTTTGTACTTTAAACTTTATTCTCTGAAAGTCAGAGATATGAACACAGACTGAACCTCCACATGGAGAGGAGGGACTGTGGTGACGTCATATCTCAGGTTCATAAACTACGTTATTACCTTCATACAAGAAACAAGTCAAGTGTTGAAAGTATTATAAAGAAACGAAGGTTTAATATCCTGTAAAATATTTGATTTGGCTGCAACATGTTTACTCTAATGTAGATATTTAAGACTTCCTGTTTCTAAATCATTTAAAAGTGAATTGTGCTTCTTTATGTAAACATCACCAGACGTGTCAACAGTGTTTTTATCTGTCAACTATTTATGACTCAGAGGAGCACGTTTCCTTCTCTGAGCTTTAAAGGAGCTGTATTTAATATTCTGAGCATTAAAATAGCAGAAAACAACCATTACTAATCATATATAGTAATATAGTGGATTCATGTCTATCTGCGTCGTCATCAGAGCTCTCTGCTTCGTTAGTGCACGTTAGCGTTCCTCGCGGCTAACGTTAGCTTGCTATACTAAATACCATCTTAGTGGATAAGCTAGCTAGCTAGCTGATGCTAACTCGGTCAGCTGCTAGTTAAAAAAACCTCAAGCTAGTTAGCATCGTGGAGCCAGCGGTCCAAATACAACACATATATGTTGTTATTATAAATATGATGTTGAGTGCAGTTCACTTAACGGCCACCGGTGTCATCAATAACAAGGACTTCCTAAAAGCTCCACATGGCACCTTTAACTTTATTAACCGAGTCACTTTGTGAACTACTTTCTGTTTTTAAACCGCAGTCGTCTTTATGTATAAAACTATAATTAACAACTATTTTGATAAAACCGTTTCAATACTTTTTCAAGCAAATATCTCCAAATCTTCTTTTCCTGTTTTGTATCTTTAAAAGTATCTTCGGGGTTTTTATTCTTTATCTGGAGCAGATTCTGTGATCGCACCGCTGGAAAAACATCAGATTTGTGTTTTTTTTTTAGCCCATTAACTACATTTACTTTACGTTAGAACTGAACATTTATGAAATATCATTTTCCAGAAGCTGAAGAACCTCATTTCTAATTAAAATGAAACTCTCTCTGTTGGTGCGTTCAGGGAAGCTCCGACATCTGAGCGCTGGCAGCCAAACTTTTAAAAGAAAAGACTAAATCTACTTCATCTTGAGTTCTGGGTTGCTTAGCAATAAAAAACGTGAATCTATCGATCAAATAATAACGTCTCTCCGTTACAATGAGCCGTGTTTTGATGTTTTCTGAGTGGACTCAAACATCCCATCATGCAGCGTGTGGATGGAGAGCAGGTCGAAAGAGGAGGAGACGTACCAGCAGGTCCTCTCGGTCCTTTCTGCCCGACCACCGACGATCCTCGCTCGCCTTTCTCTCCCGCGAGACCTGGAGGGAGCACGAGGATCAGATGGAGTCATATTACGGAAAGGTATCGTTAATGCAACAACACAACAACCTTTACATTATATTACATTACATTACATTATATTACATTACATTACATTATATTACATTACATTACATTATATTACATTATATTACATTATATTATATTATATTATATTACATTTAGCAGACGCTTTTATCCAAAGCGACTTACAATAAGTGATTCAACCATGAGTTCAAACCCAGAACAACAAGAATCTACTACTAAAGTAGTACGATATATATATATATATATCTATATATATTTATATATATAGATATATATATATGTAAACATACTAGTTTTTTTTTTTTTTTTTTTTAACAATAAAAATTCAAATTTCTTTTTACAATAAAATTAAAAAATATATTTTATACAATAAAAATAAAACATTTCTTTTAATAAAAATATATATATTTTTTTTACAATAAAAATAAAAAAACGTTTTTTTTTTACAATAAAAATAAAAAAACGTTTTTTTTACAATAAAAATAAAAGTTTTTTTTACAATAAAAATACAATACTTTACATATTATTCCAATCAAAGGTCAACTTTTACTGAACGGATCAGCTGAAGAGCTCATTAGCATCTTTTAAGATAAACAATCGCTGCGCTCTGATTGGAGGACTCGTTCCAGACGGGTTTGTTCCCTGAACTCTCGTACCTCTCTCTCCCGACTGGCCCGGTGAACCCGGACCTCCTGGGAAACCGTTCATCCCCACGGCGCCGGGCTCCCCGCGGGGCCCCTGCCTGCCTCCGGGTCCCGGGGGCCCCGGAGGCCCCGGGTTGTTGCTGTGGTGCATGCCGTTGGGGATCTGGTTCAGCAGCGTGTCCACGCGAGACATTTGAGCTGAAACGAGAGAGCGGAGGAGGAGGAGGGGGGGGGAGGAGGGGGAGGGAGGAGGGGGAGTTAAGCCTCGGGACTCTCCGTGTCACGGGGAGAACCGACGCTCGCTGACTCACCGCTGACCAGCTGCTCGCACACCTGCCGGGCGATGGAGCGCATCATGTTCTGAGGAGCGAAGTCGCCCTGAGGAGAGAGGGCGGAGTCAGCGTGGGATTCTAACACCTGAGGTTTGATGGGAGCGTTTCCTTTCATCTCATTACGATGGAGTCTCAGAGGTTCTCCTTTTGACTCGGGAGAGGCTCGATGGGCTCGGCGTGGCCCCGTTGCCGTGAGCCTCTGAGAGAAAACTTGTTCTGACAAGTGAGTTAACGTAATGTTTCTGTAATTCAATCAAGACAATCTTCAAATCTTGTTTCAGGAGATTAAAATCTGGAGAAATCTGCCTTAAAGAAAAGCGGCACCAGGAAAACCATCGGAATGCAGTTCAGCCTCCCTGAGATGTACTCACTCTCTCTCCCTTGTCCCCCTTTGGACCGAGACCGCCCTGGAAACAGAAAACCACAACGGTTCAGTCGTCAGAAAAAAAAAAAAAAAAAACACTGTTTAGACTTTTTTTGGGCTGGTCGCCGTGACAACGAGGACACTTACAGGGGTGCCGGAGTGTCCGGGGTTGCCGGTTTTTCCTGCGCCGCCCTGAGCTCCGGGAGATCCCGGAGGTCCCTGCGAGGAGACAAAGAGGAGTCAGAAGACCGAGAGGATCAGGGAACTTCTTCTCTGGAACCTTAGAGGCTCAAACCTCAAACCTCTAAAGCCTCCAGCTCTCTGTGTGCCCTTGAGCAAGGCACTTAACTCCAAACCAGTAAAGCTCTCACCATGGGCCCCGCGGGGCCTCTGGGTCCCGTCGATCCGTCCTTTCCTTGAGGGCCCTGGAAGCACAAGATGCAGACTGAGAACCTGAACCGGAGCGGTTTGGAGGATTCATGGATGCCCGTTTAAAAACAAGCCCCGCCCCCTTACTCACCCGGACTCCGCCTGGTCCGATGGGGCCGGCAGAACCACGAGGACCCGGAGAACCCTGCAAAACACACAAGGAAGAACTGCAGACCTGAACGGGTTCACCTGACCGGGGTCACCTGTACGGGGTCACCTGACCGGGGTCACCTGACTGGGGTCACCTGAATGGGGTCACCTGGACGGGGTCACCTGACTGGGGTCACCTGAACGGGTCACCTGACGGGGTCACCTGGGGTCACCTGGGGGTCACCTGACTGGGGTCACCTGAATGGGGTCACCTGGACGGGGTCACCTGACTGGGGTCACCTGAACGGGGTCACCTGAAAGGGGTCACCTGACTGGGGTCACCTGACCAGGGTCACCTGTACGGGGTCACCTGTACGGGGTCACCTGACCGGGGTCACCTGAATGGGGTCACCTGACCGGGGTCACCTGGTTTGTTCCTGCGTGTGGAACACTGAACGTGTCTAGTTTTATTTCCTCTGGTCTTTGATGCTCGGCATCAGATTCACAGGGAACATAATATATTCCAGATCTGGTTTATTGGCCCTCATAACCAGGACCTGGTCTGTAAGCCATTAAAGCTCGTTGCTGCCCCCAGAGGCTCACCTGCCCCACGCGGGGCAACCTCAGGGCTCAGGAACATCAGTATTCATGTTTATTAGTCATGTAAACAGTAATATTAGTGGAATATTCATGTTTATAAGTCATGTAAACAGTAATATTAGTGGAATATTCATGTTTATAAGTCATGTAAACAGTAATATTAGTGGAATATTCATGTTTATTAGTCATGTAAACAGTAATATTAGTGGAATATTCATGTTTATAAGTCATGTAAACAGTAATATTAGTGGAATATTCATGTTTATAAGTCATGTAAACAGTAATATTAGTGGAATATTCATGTTTATAAGTCATGTAAACAGTAATATTAGTGGAATATTCATGTTTATAAGTCATGTAAACAGTAATATTAGTGGAATATTCATGTTTATTAGTCATGTAAACAGTAATATTAGTGGAATATTCATGTTTATAAGTCATGTAAACAGTAATATTAGTGGAATATTCATGTTTATAAGTCATGTAAACAGTAATATTAGTGGAATATTCATGTTTATAAGTCATGTAAACAGTAATATTAGTGGAATATTCATGTTTATAAGTCATGTAAACAGTAATATTAGTGGAATATTCATGTTTATAAGTCATGTAAACAGTAATATTAGTGGAATATTCATGTTTATTAGTCATGTAAACAGTAATATTAGTGGAATATTCATGTTTATAAGTCATGTAAACAGTAATATTAGTGGAATATTCATGTTTATAAGTCATGTAAACAGTAATATTAGTGGAATATTCATGTTTATTAGTCATGTAAACAGTAATATTAGTGGAATATTCATGTTTATAAGTCATGTAAACAGTAATATTAGTGGAATATTCATGTTTATAAGTCATGTAAACAGTAATATTAGTGGAATATTCATGTTTATAAGTCATGTAAACAGTAATATTAGTGGAATATTCATGTTTATAAGTCATGTAAACAGTAATATTAGTGGAATATTCATGTTTATAAGTCATGTAAACAGTAATATTAGTGGAATATTCATGTTTATTAGTCATGTAAACAGTAATATTAGTGGAATATTCATGTTTATTAGTCATGTAAACAGTAATATTAGTGGAATATTCATGTTTATTAGTCATGTAAACAGTAATATTAGTGGAATATTCATGTTTATAAGTCATGTAAACAGTAATATTAGTGGAATATTCATGTTTATAAGTCATGTAAACAGTAATATTAGTGGAATATTCATGATATTCTCTAAAGTACCAACATATGTTGTCTGAGACATTTTAGTCTGCTGTAATCCAAGTTTTCCACTAATGAGTCGTATATTTGATATGAGTCGTATATTTGATTACTCTGAAGCAATGTTGAGACATAAAATCACAAAATTACATGAATTATGTTTGAATCGTATGCTAATATAATTCTTAATTATTCATGTAACTAATCACACATTTATCTGCAGTGAGGAGCTGATGAGGTTCATGATGACCTTCCCTCTGACCCCAGGCCTTAAGCTCCGCCCCTCTGCAGCTCTGCTTCCCAGAAACCTTCCCAGGTAATATGTAATATTACTATAACAGGTAATATGACCCGTTCTCTGCACTTCCTGTTTAAAAACCCTTCTTTTATTTCTTTGTTTCTTTTGAATCAGCCAGAGCTGCACTTACCTTCTGTCCCGGTAAACCCGAGTCACCGGACTCTCCCTTTGGTCCGGGGCGACCCTGGAGACAGGAAACAACAAGGAGAGACGATGAGTGACACCAGAAGACCCTTTGATGAACATGAGGATTAAATACTCTCTTCTCCCTGAAGCCTTTTATTAACCACTGAGCTCCACTTCATCTTTTAGATCTGTGGATCTCTTCCTCCAGAGACTTTACTGTCTCCACTGAAGTTCCTTGTTATTATTTATGCTAGCTGCAGGTTTACGTGCATCATTAACGATGCAGATGCATCACACGGCTCTGACCCGACCACATGTTCAGGCCCTACGCCTGATACCAACATGTCATCTGCAGCTGCGCCTCTTTTATTTGACGCCTTTTAAAGACTTTTTTATTAATGCAGGTTTTATGTTTCCACTAGGTTTTATTTCATCTTCGAATCAGTGAACTTTTATGTGCTGGGTTTCATGTGTGTCCTTGTTTCCTTGTTTCCTTGTTTCCTTGAGAGGCTAAACTGTAGAAATAAAGTGCATTGATGCAGCTGTACGTACATGCAGAACTTTACACCTGATATTAACATGAGATCTGCATCTGGATCAGAATCCATTATTAAAGAAGACTTGCTAACTTCTGCTAGCGCTCGTAGCTCGCTGGAGATCCATCCAGCTGCTGGAGAAGATTTACTTCCTCCTCACATCTGGATGAACGTGATGGTCTCTGTGGTCTTTGTGCATGTACACCTGTTGCCCAGAGACAGATCTCCAGACAGGTGGACGCGGGGTCACCACGTAGACTCGGGTCACCACGTGGACTCGGGTCACCACGTGGACTCGGGTCACCACGTGGTCACCACGCAGACTCGGGGTCACCACGCGGACTCGGGGTCACCACGTGGACGCGGGGTCACCGCATGGACTCCGGAGAGGCAGATCCAGATACATGAACCCAGAGAGAGACTGGAGTCAGGGGAGTCTGGAGGAGCAGAATCTGCATACTGAGATCTGCTATCAGATGTTATGAACCAGAACCAGACCACATGTCAACAACAGGTGGACATGAGGTCTCTAGAGCCTCTTTCTCTTTGGACAAACAACCCACTAACATCTGGATTCGGTCTTCAGCGGGAAAGTTTACAATCAGCATTCATTCACAAATAGTCACAAATATTTATCGGCTCCAGCTCCGATGGAAACACGAGACCCGGACGGACTCGTTCCAAGTCTTCTTCAATACAGCATGTTCATTTAGTAACTGATACTCCATTTAGAGTCAAACAGACCGTAAAGCAAGGGATTCTTTGGGGCGGGGCTACAGGGTGATTGACAGGTCTCTATTTCAAACCTCTTCCTGTAAATATCTCCACCAGGCCCACGTCTCACTCGGGTCCGGCTGCTTGATAAAGGTCCAGACGCTGGAGGACTGAGTCGTCCCCCCCGCTGAGCGAACGAGGGACCAGAGATGAAATCCAGCCGGTAAATCAGAAGCCTTGTCTGGCTGCGAGCTCTCAGGGCTCCTCGGCCTCCGTCTCCCCCTCAGACACCGAGGAATGTGAATCTCTGCCACAGAAACTCCCGGCTTGTAAATCCTCCTTCGTAATAAATGGCCTAATAATCCCCACTCCGCCGCGCTGAGGCATGCTGGGATTTATGTAGAGCCGCAGAGACAAGGCATCGCGGGGAGTGTGTGTGTGTGTGTGTGTGTGTGTGTGTGTGTGTGTTTAGACTTACAGCTTCTCCTGGGATCGACAGGCCGCTGGGTCCTTGAGGGCCGGGCAGACCCATGGGCCCCGGTGGTCCGTTATCTCCACGAGGGCCGATCGGCCCCTGTTGGGACAACAAGGGGGTCACGTGTGAGAGGAATGCACTGCTCCGAACCCCGGTTTCATTACAAGACTTTTACAAGAGGAATGCTGCTGCGCCGGTCATCGAAATGAGCCTCCCCTTCGTATCAGGGAGGAAAACACTCGTCCCTTAAGTGGAATCAGATGCGTTCGCTGTCTTCAAAGCTCTCGTACTTTAAACAATCTTTTGTTTTTGGCGGCTCAGAACAAACTGTCGTGGGTTTCTTCTTCAGCGATGATTTAAAAAGGTACTCACAACAGGGCCGGCCTCTCCTCTTTCACCTCGGGGTCCTTTGCTGCCGGGGGCACCCTGAGGAGGACCAACATCAGTCATGTTAGCACAACAAAGCAAGAGCAGAGGTGAAGTCTGTCAGAGGTCATCACAGGTCACGAGAGTCCTGACAGGAAGTCTGTCAGAGGTCATCACAGGTCACGAGAGTCCTGACAGGAAGTCTGTCAGAGGTCATCACAGGACATGAGAGTCGTCACAGGAAGTCTGTCAGAGGTCATCACAGGACATGAGAGTCCTGACAGGAAGTCTGTCAGAGGTCATCACAGGACATGAGAGTCGTCACAGGAAGTCTGTCAGAGGTCATCACAGGACATGAGAGACCTGACAGGAAGTCCAAACAGAGTCAAGAGGCTCTGGAAAGGGTTCCCTGTCTTCATCCAGTCTTTCTATAAGTCCTGATGGAGGTCCTGATCCTCATGAGGAACCAGAAGTTAGCTTTAGGTATAAATTATTACTCAAGAGGTGAAGACCAAAAGAAGAGAGAAGAGAATAAGTCCCTCCCAATAAAGGCCTTCAACATGTTTATTAACCTCATATTCTTATTGTCTTCGAATCCCTTAAAAAGGTCAAGATATGATAAGTAATATATGAATGAGACCAGACTGGTCCATTATCTGTACATCAGAGAGAGCACGGTTTAACTTCTCCCCTCTTAAAAGATTTTACGAGGCATTGCAAAGAAGTTTCTCAGGCTTAATGTGCTTCAGGGCTCTCCCCGTACGACCTAGAGAATATAAATACTCATAAATAAGCAGCCGGGGGGCGATTGTACTGACGTATACGTAGTAATACCTCAGTGGAAACATGCTCCATTACACATTAAAGACCTGCAGGAGGTTTAATCCCTCAAATTAGAGGTAAGTGAACACTAAAAGCATGAGAATCCCTCCGCCAGCATCTCCAGCCAGACTGCATTGTGGGTAATGTAGGCGCCGGGGTTTTGACAAGGAAGAAGAATAAGTGACTATAAGCGAGCTCCAGGAGGGACATCACACGGAACAGTGTTCCTGTGTTCAGTTACGGTGAAAGAAAAAACAGCATTATCACGTAAATTAAGTAAAAATTAAGGATTTTTAGTCGAATTGTTACGCAACCACGAACACACGTACTGTGTGCAGTGGTTTCTCTTTTCTGCTCCACAAACAACTTCTAAACCTTCTAAACCTTCTAAACCTTCTAAACCTTCTAAACCTTCTAAACGATCTAAACCTTCTAAACCTTCTAAACGATCTAAACCTTCTAAACCTTCTAAACCTTCTAAACCTTCTAAACCTTCTAAACGATCTAAACCTTCTAAACGATCTAAACCTTCTAAACGTTCTAAACCTTCTAAACGATCTAAACCTTCTAAACCTTCTAAATGTTCTAAACCTTCTAAACCTTCTAAACCTTCTAAATGTTCTAAACCTTCTAAACCTTCTAAACGATCTAAACCTTCTAAACCTTCTAAACCTTCTAAACGATCTAAACCTTCTAAACCTTCTAAATGTTCTAAACCTTCGAAACCTTCTAAATGTTCTAAACCTTCTAAACCTTCTAAATGTTCTAAACCTTCTAAACGATCTAAACCTTCTAAACCTTCTAAATGTTCTAAACCTTCTAAACGTCACTAAGTTGTTTCGTTGCCTAACTTTAACGACACGCGTCCTGATTCAGTGTGTTCAGTGTGTTTAGTGTGTTCAGTGTGTTCAGTGTGTTCAATTCATGTTCAGCGTGTTCAGTGTGTTCAGCGTGTTCAGTATGTTCATTTCAGTGTGTTCAGTATGTTCAGTATGTTCAGTGTGTTCAGTATGTTCAGCGTGTTCAGAGATCGTTTCTAGGAGAAGTTTAGAGTCTGTAAATATGAGTTATGGATCGTGGCTCTTACCACTGGCCCCTGAGGGCCCGACGGCCCGGATCCCGCTGACGTACAGCTGCAGGAGTTAGGGAGAGCCGGACACTTCAGCTCGTCTCTCTGGAGGAGGAGGAGAAGGAGAAGGAGGAGGAGAAGGAGGAGGAGGAGGAGGAGGAGGAGGAGGAGGAGGAGGAAGAGAAGGAGGAGAAGAGGGAGACACAGACAAACCGTCAGCAACACAACAGGAAGGTGAAGAGCTTCCTCGTCTGAGAGGATTCTCGCTTCAGAACATAAACAGATGTAAACTATGAGCAGGCGTCCGGAAAATAAAGGTGTCGAGATCCAAGGTCCGAGGTCTGGGAATCTGACAACTCATCTTAGTCCCGGAGAGGACGAAGAGACGGTCATCAAGTCAGACACAGAATCATAATCATGTCCGGTAACCGGGACTCCGCTGTCCTTATGGTGAGGTTCTTCTTGGTGAGTTGTTCTGGATTTTAAAATACTGACACAAGCTTGTTTTTTAGGATTCTCCACCGAAACTCTGGACCTCATTCCTCCTCCTGTCACTCACGTCCGTATGAATATCATCGACGAGCAGAAGTCACTCATTCTACTTTCTACTTTTACTTCACAGGAAAATATTAATTTATCTGACGGCTTTAGTCACATTAAATTCAAATTAAAACTGAGAAAATGTTTTCTGAAATGATAAATATTGAAGGTGTTGAACATAACATAACATAACATAGATAATAATGACGTCTACTCATGTTCACGCTGTTTATTTCTCCCTCTGAGCTGAGAAACGTCTGATTATGGTTATTCAGCGTTTGATCTGCTTTAAATTAGCTTCATTCAAACGTTTGTGCGTCGTCCCAGAGGCAGGAGGCTTTCACCCCCAAAAAAAAGATGTTTGAGGAGAAGCAGGTGGCCTGATGGTTTTCTATAAGATCAATCAGTGAACTCGGCCGAGACGCTCCACAGATGTAGAAACAAACAGGAAGAAAGCAGATGTGAGATTTTGGGGGAGTTGTTTTGGATTTAAAGCAGATCTAAGTATGGGGGCTTGTATTTCCGGGATTAAAAGAGAAAAAAACATCTACATTTTCTGACATTAAAGTCACAAAAAGACGTTGGATCCTCGTCACACCAGCATAAACAGAACTATTAGCAAAATGAAGCAAAGAGTTGTTTTCTAACCTGAAAGTGGAGGAAATTACTTTGTAGGTAAAATAAAAAAAAGAGAGGGGTTAGGTAGGAAATAGTCCAAGAAAATAATAATAAAGATAAAAGTCACAAATTTACCAGAAAAGAAACTTGGAAAAAAAACACATAGAAATAGGGTTAAGTTAAGTTAAGTTAATGTATAAGTTAAGTTAAGTTAAGTTAAGTTAAAGAGGCTCCATGTTCCTCTCACCATAGCAGGTTAAAGTTAATGTATAAGTTAAGTTAATGTATAAGTTTAGTGAAGTTAATGTATAAGTTAAGTTAAGTGAAGTTAAAGAGGCCGTGTTCCTCTCATCATAGCAGGTTAAAGTTAATGTATAAGTTAAGTTAAGTTAAGTTAAGGTAATGTATAAGTGAAGTTAAGTGAAGTGAAGTTAAGTTAAGTTAAGGTAATGTATAAGTGAAGTTAAGTGAAGTGAAGTTAAGTTAAGTTAAGGTAATGTATAAGTGAAGTTAAGTGAAGTGAAGTTAAGTTAAGTTAAGTTAAATTAAGTTAAGTTAAGTTAAGTTAATGTATAAGTGAAGTTAAGTTGAGTTGAGTGAAGTTAAAGAGGCTCCATGTTCCTCTCACCATAGCAGGTTAAAGTTAATGTATAAGTGAAGTTAAGTTAAGTTAAGTTAAGTTAAGTTAATGTATAAGTTAAGTTGAGTTGAGTGAAGTTAAAGAGGCCGTGTTCCTCTCACCATAGACGGGAGGTCACAGCATCTGTCCCTGCTGGTCCAGCCCAAGCTGCACACGATGTCGAACATCTGGAGCTGGAACTGTGAAACAAAGAGAAGACAAGGGAACATGAGTCCATGTTGTTGTGGTGCCGAGGCTCTGGCTCGCTCTGCACAGAGACACAGCCGAGTCCCGTCGCACAGGAAGCGGCCCGCGTTCCACGTGCAGACCCGGGTACGCCCAAGTACCCCTCCAAAATAAAAGCTTCAAACGGGAACTGAAGTCCGAGGACGCTACGAACAAAATCACACGTTCAACGGTTCGTTTGAATAAAGTGGAAATCACTTTTTCCTCAAAAATAAACGTCAAGTTACTAACTTTAGGGAATCATTGAAACATGAAGAAGAAATAACGGTATAATACTGTATATCATGACGACATGTGAGGGCCGTTGTAGGTAGAACATAATGATTTATGATATGATTTACGATTAATATTCAGAGAAAAGACTAAAGATTACAGATCAAAGTGGTCAAACTTGA
>JACSYO010001334.1:190000-197500 GCA_016806645.1 Ophiodon elongatus | reverse complement strand
AGACGCAGCCTCAGGTATCGGCGCTGGAGCTTCGCTAAGTTTTCTTTTTTTTTTTTTTTTAACAATTTGCAGAGAGAACATCTGTTCGTCCTCAGGGACGCGTCTGTAGTTGCGCTCAGACTCTAATTTACAACACGTTTGGAATCTCAAGCATCCGCAATATCTGCACGACCTCGGGACGTCCAGCGAGAACAAAGCGGAGCGATTCCATTGGCCACGCCCACAACTTATATATAGAGTTCAGCCATCGGAGACAGATTTGACTTTCAGCTTCGTTCTGTCCCACTGAAACCCAAAAGACCCAGACGGACTCGCGGTCTGAGCTTGAAATGAATCCCAACACTTTGCTGGGTTTTCTTGTCCTTACCTTGTGGAAGCTTCCGTGGAAGAGCCTCTTCACCCGATCGTCGTCGAACGTGACCCTCTGGATCTCACCGCGCACGTCTTTGTTGTAGAAGGACAGCGTCTGGCTGGAGGCTGGGCCGAGAGACGGAGAGAGAGGTTACTCACTCCTCCAGCCAAGGGCGGAAACGTCCGTTGACTTATTCACGGAATTATTATGGAAATTCTGCTGCAAACAAGCTCCTGAAAATAAGACCGGGCTTCTATCTGCGACGCCGATGTTGTTGTATAAAAACAGCTGTTTTTCTGTTCTTGAAAATAAGACTTTAATTATTCTATTTGCCAACTGAAACATGAAACCTGCATCTTTGACTTAATTAAAACCACATACAATGAGCTGCCAAACTATTTGACTAAACTCTCAATATGTGAGCAGATATTTTGATTTACATATTTGAAACGAACTAGCCTGACATTCCCAATAGCCAGCAACGTTTCAATTTATGCAAATGAGGTGTTTTCAGGGTTTGTGACTCAGATATCCTGCTTTATAAGCCTCTGACCAATCAGAGCCCTCGTTACAAACCACACAAGTTGACACGTGATGCTGCTCTACGCTGACGATGCCGTGTTGTCTCTCACGTGAAGTTTGGGGACTTTTTTTTGTTGCAGTGGAGATCCGTGCACAACAGAAAAGAAGCCGGTGACCACGAGGGTTTCCCCCCAGGAGCATCGTGGCTGCAGGGAAGTGAAGCCGTGTAAAGGCGTAGCCGTGTAAAGGCGTAGCCGTGAAGCGTGCGTCACGGAGACGTTTCTACGTGAGTCTCAAGAGTCGCTGCACGGAAACCGGAATATTAGTGGAATATTCTTTTATCGGGTAAACGTAGCGGAGCGTACTGCCCCTTTAAAAGCTGTTTAACGCATGGGAAGAGGATTACGTGACACTCACACAACAACTCGCCTCTCTCTCTCAATAACCGGACACACACACACACACACACACACACTGAACAGGGTGATACTTACGGTCCAGGGTGATGCCGGTCTCTGGCTGGTGGTCTTTGTTGGACACCTGCCAGATGTCGAAGGCCTCGCTGGGCGAGTCGGGCAGCAGGCGGATCATCAGGATGACGGTGTAGGAGTGAGGGAGCCCGTCAGGGTGGACCTCTCTGTTCAGGGCACACCGGAGACCGCGCGTTAGAGAGGAGACACCTCTGATCCAGAGGCCCGTACTCAAAGAACACATTCACAGTACTTGTACATCTTAGTACATTAAAGCAGCAGTAATACTAATCCAGAAGCCTACTCACTCATCAATCAATACTTTTACTTGAAGTACTTTAAGTAGAGTTAGCCGATTACATACTTCTACTTCAGTAAGGTTTTGAATGAAGGACTTTTACTTGTCGTGGAGTATTTTCAGTACTTTTACTGCAATAACGGGTCTGAATACTTCCTTCATATAAACTCACTGAGAATGACGTGTGTCTACTTCTACGAGGAAAAGGATTCATACTCTTTCTACATGAGTGGAATATATATATATATATATATATATATATATATATATAAATATATATATATATAGCTATAGATATATAGATCTAGAGCTATAGATATATATGTATACATATATATATATATGTATATATATATATACATATATATATATATGTATATGTATATATATATATATATATATATACATATATCTATAGATCTATATATCTATAGATCTAGATCTATAGATATATAGATCTATAAATATTTATAGCTCTATAAATATATATAGATCTATATATATCTATATCTATATATCTATATATAGATATATCTATATATCTATATATAGATCAGGATGTTTCTCATTCGTCCCTCTGATGTCACTACACAGTTTGGAAAAGTCAAACTCAGGTGAAGTCACAACTGGAGCTGTTCAGCCTAGTTTGCACCCGGTGGCCTGACGGAGGCCTCGGGGTGGAGGAGGGGCGGTGTGCTGCGTGGGGTCGTGACCTGACGGAGGCCTCGGGGTGGAGGAGGGGAGGTGTGCTGCGTGGGGTCGTGACCTGACGGAGGCCTCGGGGTGGAGGAGGGGCGGTGTGCTGCGTGGGGTCGTGGCCTGACGGAGGCCTCGGGGTGGAGGAGGGGAGGTGTGCTGCGTGGGGTCGTGGAGGCCTGGGGGGAGGAGGGCGGTGTGCTGCGTGGGGTCGTGGCCTGACGGAGGCCTCGGGGTGGAGGAGGGGCGGTGTGCTGCGTGGGGTCGTGGCCTGAAGGAGGCCTCGGGGTGGAGGCGGGCGGTGTGCTGCGTGGGGTCGTGGCCTGACGGAGGCCTCGGGGTGGAGGAGGGGAGGTGTGCTGCGTGGGGTCGTGACCTGACGGAGGCCTCGGGGTGGAGGCGGGGCGGTGTGCTGCGTGGGGTCGTGACCTGACGGAGGCCTCGGGGTGGAGGAGGGGCGGTGTGCTGCGTGGGGTCGTGGCCTCACGGAGGCCTCGGGGTGGAGGAGGGGCGGTGTGCTGCGTGGGGTCGTGACCTGACGGAGGCCTCGGGGTGGAGGAGATATCTCCACCATAGATAGATATCTATATCTATCTATATATATATAGATAGATATATGTATATATAAGAGATATATGTCTTTCTTTAGACATTTATCTCTTATATACATATATCGATATCTATAGATATCGATATCTATATCGATATCTATATCTATCTATATCTATATTGAGAGATATAGATAGATATATGTATATATAAGAGATATATGTCTTTCTTTAGACATGTATCTCTTAAAACAGACTGTGAGGTATTGTTAAAGTGTGCAGCACGACCTTAAATGACCTTCCCCATCTGTTCAAGGTCAGGACCTTGAAGGCACCTCAGTCTGACCCCGGCTCAAGTAGCTTTGAGAACTCACCGGTCCCTGCTGCCACTGGCCTTTTAAATAACTCTACTACTTCTATTGTTTACTCTTTGTTTGATATATTCTGATGTGTTCAATAAAAGAGATCTTTTCTTCTGACCCCATTTCTTTATTTTTTTTTGCCTCTTAACTTTTTAAAAACGAACCTATACTAAAAAAGCATTCCCATTCTAAAAAGAGTATATCTCTACAACCACGAGGTCTATTTGAATAATTTTTGTTTGTTGTTATTATAAAGGTAATAACTGTGAGATTTGTCTAGGTGTGGAATCGGCTTGCTTTTTGTCGTCTCTTTTTGTCCGCTAGCACCTAGCTACGAGCGCTAGGTCCGGTAACGTGTCGAGTGTGCTCACTCTTGGCGAAATATGAATGTGATATTTTGGAAATTAATTGACTTGGTGTTTGACTTGGTGTTTGAGTTGTGTTTGGAGCATGTAAAATTGGCTTCTATATTCTTGTAGCCCGGACTCTACTGTTTAATCTGATATGCAGCATCATTATATTCCTTCTTGATTAGTGCCTTGTCTCCCACTGTGTACCCCAACTCTCCTCCTCTCCTCGGTCCCTTTAGCCTTCTGGGGTCTGAGGGCATTTTCCCGATTTTTACATATTTTCTTAAATTCACCTTTAACGGTACTTGCATATGAGACATACCCATGTGTTGTATATGATGAATTTGCAGAACAATCTCAGCTATCTATATAACGAGGCACCAGTTGCCCTAAGGCACTGTGTACAGGGATAATTTGGCCATAAAGCTGCAAAATTGAAGTCCGATTTTTTTAATTCTTCAAATCTCTTGTGAAAACATAACTTTACTCATGTGAACTGTTTTGGAGCTTGACATTGGTTTACCAAAGTCTTAGGTTCACAAAAGTGGTGGAATATACGGATAAAATAGTAGATAAATGTATACTAAATGTCTGGAATCAAATTTTGTAATATCGTTTTTTAAATGTTAAGTTTGAGTTACGGGCAGCTGGCTGGTTGCCCTCCAGCCTCCAGAGCGGCTTTCCTCCGACCACGCGACACTGAACACAACGCCCCGTGAGACTCACGTGGTGGGCTGACTGAGGAAGGCGTTCTTGTGGAGCCTGTAGGCTGGGAAGCTGTTGAAGGAGCCCGGCTCCATGGAGACGCCGCTGATGTAACCGTAGGTCTTCTCCGTCAGGTTGAAGGCCTCCAGCATCCGGAAGCCTGAAACACAACAGAGCCTTGTCTTGAGAGGGCAGGACTTCAGGATGGATTCAAGCTTTTAAGACGTGAACCTCAGCTTCCTATAGATCTAAAGATATATCTATAGATCTATAGATCTAGATCTATAGATATAGCTATATCTAGATATATCTATAGATCTATAGATCTAGATCTATAGATATAGCTATATCTAGATATATCTATAGATCTAGATCTATAGATATAGCTATATCTAGATATATCTATAGATCTATATCTATAGATCTATAGATATAGCTATATATAGCTATATCTATAGATCTATATCAGATATTTCTAGATTGAAGCTTTTAAGAGGTGAACCTCAGCTTCCTGCGTCTTTGTTTACACTCACCAGGTGAAGTGAATCCATTCAGGTAGATCAGGGGACACGCTGGGGGACAAGAAAACAACGACACAAATTCAGCTCCTGAAAACCAGAACCGTAAAAACAACAACTAGTTTTTGTTTGTTTTTGTTTGCAGTGGAGAGGAACTCACAGGACGTGGCGGTCTCGCAGATGAAGGTGATCAGGTTTTCTTTGATGGTGTCGAAAGCGTCGAAGTCGTCCACCACGAAGACGTGTCTGTCGCTGGGTTTGCTGCCGATCTCCTGCAGCTCCACGAAGTCCACGTCGGCCACGCCGATGGCGAAGACGCTGTAACCTGAAGACGGGAGACGTAGAGTACCGTTAAACCTTTCACTCTCCACGGCCGCCGTCGTCACGGTGATATGAATATGAGCACACACAGCTAAAACATTGCCAAAAAAAGAGACAAATATTTAATAAATGTACTTCTGGTGGCCGGCAAAAAGACTCTCACCAGGAAATGGTTCTCACAAGGCACATGGCATGTTGGGAAAAATGGGTTTCATATGTAACACCCCATAGACCTGATTTAATTTTCATAAATCAATGAATGTACAGTAGAGAATAGATCACTCCCTAGTTATGCATTGTTTTCTTTGTTGTTGTTTATTCTATGTTTTTATATGTGAATAACTAAAATGAGCATCATCTAAAAATCTGCACATGCGATGTCAACTGTCTGAAAGACACCTGTAAATGTCTAATTGATGCCTAATATCAATAAAAAAAACAAATTTAAATAAAAAATAAAATAAAAAATATGAGTACACACAAGTCCTGCATCGCTATGGAGACAGACAAATGTTGGCTAGAAGGAGAGAGAACTAAAAAAAGATTATAGTATATCATAAATCATAAATCATGAATCATAAAAGAAGAAGAAGAAAAAGCCTCCACATGCTGTATTTATACATATTGATATATTTATAGAGGAACATGTTGAGAGATAGTTTGGCTCTGATTTCAGCCCCCAGTTGCACCCAATTCTGTCAAATGTTTCCAGACTGAGGGAAACCAGGCCCTGAGACCTGAACCAGGACCCGATCAGATCGGTAACAGCTGTTTCTCTTTAACGGAAACGGACCGTCCAGCGGCGAGCAGCAAAACGGTCTGCACTCGTTTAAAGTTCACGTCGCCTCCTCTCCCCCCCGACGGGAGGAGAGAGAGACTCGTGGTTGAGAGCTCGGGGCGACCGAGACGCCGCGGTGCATTCTGGGCCGTCCGGGCCTCCCTTACCCGCGTGCTGCAGCTTGGCGGCCTTCGTCTTCACCTCGTCCTGGGAGCGTCCGTCGGTGATGGCGACCACCACCTTGGGGACGTTCCTCCTCATGCCGTTCTCCGTGGAGAAGGCCTTCTCGTAGGTGTGCTTCAGGGCCACGCCTGAGAGAGAGGAGGGGGGGGGAGATAGGAGGGGGGGTGGGGGGGTCAGAGACAGGAACAAGACCTCCGGCTCACTGAGCGTGTTCGGGCGGAGCGGGAATCGAACCTGTCTTGGTGTTTCCTCCTCGGTAGTGGATGAGATGACACGCGGACATGGCGACGCCTTTGTCCTGATACGCGTTCAGACGGAACTCCGTCTTCGCTTCATCGCTGTACTGCACGAAGGACACCTGATGGAGAGTCACATGACTGAGGGGTCAGAGCTCAGGTCACATGACTGAGGGGTCAGAGCTCAGGTCACATGACTGAGGGCTCAGAGCTCAGGTCACATGACTGAGGGCTCAGAGGTCAGGTCTATTATTATATTATATAGGTTATATTCCTCCTCCAGCTGAATAATTGTTAATGATTTTGTATTCATTTTTCTCCTCATTCTCCTCTTCCTCCTCTCCCTCTTCTCCCTCCTCCTCTTCCTCCTCTTCCTCCTCTCCCTCCTCTTCTTCCTCCTCTCCCTCCTCTTCCTCTCCCTCCTCCTCTTCCTCCTCTCCCTCCTCTTCCTCTCCCTCCTCCTCTTCCTCCTCTCCCTCCTCTTCCTCTCTCTCCTCCTCTTCCTCCTCTCCCTCCTCTCCCTGCTCTTCCTCTCCCTCCTCCTCTTCCTCCTCTCCCTCCTCTTCCTCTCCCTCCTCCTCTCCCTCCTCTTCCTCTCCCTCCTCCTCTTCCTCCTCCTCTTCCTCTCCCTCCTCTTCCTCCTCTTCCTCCTCTTCCTCTCCCTCCTCTTCCTCCTCTCCTTCCTATTCCTCCTCTTCCTCCTCCTCTTCTCCCTCCTCTCCCTCCTCTCCCTCCTCTTCCTCCTCCTCCTCCTCCTCCTCTTCCTCCTCCTCCTCCTCCTCCTCTTCCTCTTCTCCCTCCTCTCCCTCCTCTCCCTCCTCTTCCTCCTCCTCCTCCTCCTCCTCTTCCTCCTCCTCCTCCTCCTCCTCTTCCTCCTCTTCCTCCTCCTCCTCCTCCTCCTCTTCCTCCTCTCCCTCCTCCTCCTCCTCCTCCTCCTCTTCCTCCTCCTCCTCCTCACCTGCATCCCCGTGGGTCCGACCACATCGAAGGCAGCGATCATTCCTGAGACGAAGTGAACGACTTTAGTGAAGCTGTCCTCTCCGATGCTCCAGGAGCCGTCGATGAGGAACACCACGTCGGCTTTGGCTCCTTTACAGACTGGATAGGAGAGAATAATACACAAGTACACACATGAGTACACACATGAGTACATACACAAGT
>JACSYO010001334.1:145000-185000 GCA_016806645.1 Ophiodon elongatus | reverse complement strand
ACACACACACACACACACACACACAAGGGCTCGCGATCCGCTCCAAAACAGTGGCCCCCCCGGTTAACCCCGGTTACCCCCGGTTCCCATGAATATGAGGTTTTCCACTCCTCCTCCTCCTCCTCCTCCTCCTCCTCCTCCTCCTCCTCCTCCTCGGGTTTCTGATCCTCTGCTTGTGGTCGTCGTCACGGTTAAAGACCACCACGCAGACACCCAAACCCACGGGCGCTCCCTCTCCCGGTTCTGTCCTCCTCGCTAACCGCCGACCCGCCACCAGGAAGCAGACGGGGCTCAGAGCCCCCTCGCGGTAACTGGAGAGGAGACATCTGCTGGGACTCACATTACGATGTGGAACCGGCTCAGACGAGTCCCGAGGGATCAGGGTCTGGGTCTCGTAGAGGACCACCAGGGTCAGGGTCTGGGTCTCGTAGAGGACCACCAGGGTCTGGGTCTCGTAGAGGACCACCAGGGTCAGGGTCTGGGTCTCGTAGAGGACCACCAGGGTCAGGGTCTGGGTCTCATACAGGACCACCAGGGTCTGGGTCTCATAGAGGACCACCAGGGTCTGGGTGTCGTAGAGGACCATCATACTAACTCATTATTTAGAGATATAACTCATTATTTAGAGATACTAACTCATTCTTTAGAGATATTAACTCATTATTTAGAGATATAACTCATTATTTAGAGATATAACTCATTATTTAGAGATATAACTCATTATTTAGAGATATAACTCATTCTTTAGAGATATTAACTCATTCTTTAGAGATATAACTCATTATTTAGAGATACTAACTCATTCTTTAGAGATATTAACTCATTATTTTGAGATATAACTCATTCTTTGGAGATATAACTCATTATTTAGAGATATAACTCATTATTTAGAGATACTAACTCATTCTTTAGAGATATAACTCATTCTTTAGAGATATTAACTCATTATTTAGAGATATAACTCATTCTTTAGAGATACTCCGTCTCCGAGGCACCAGAAGCTAAAAGCCCTGAGACGAGCGGCCCTGAGACCGGAGCGTGGCGGAGGGGGAGGAGACTTACGGTCCAGGGGGCGGAGCTTGATGCGGTACGACGTGGCCGCCCGGTGAGACGTCCACTTGATGCAGAACTTGTCGTGGTCGGCGCCGTACGTCTCGAGGTTGGTCACGTTCAGGTAGACTGCAGAGGACGGAAATTCACATTTCAACCAATGAAAACGTCTGGAGGAGACTTCAGGGTCTCTGACTGTTGACCGATGACTGTGTGCTGTCTCAACAGGTTCAAATGGAGACGTGAAGGTCACGTCAAACCTTTAACATGTGACCTTTCCACATTAAAGACCTTTGTTGGCTACGTTGTTGAGTTACAACAACGTTCAGACCTCCATCATTTAAATCCTCTTTTTCATGCGACAGCTTTGTGGTTTTTCTGCCAGAAGCATGAAAAATGTATCATGAATTTACTTTTTATCCAGTTTTTATCCAGATTCTTTCGATTTTTTTTTAACTGGGATGAAGAATTGTATTCATGGTGGCTCTTATGTTAGCAGGGAAACGTTAGCGGCAGAGGAGGAGACCTCTGTGGTAAAGAAACCTGCTGAACCACGAAACACTGAAGGAATCCTAACGACTGCAGCGAAGAACAACAACTCCCATGATCCCTCGCTCTTTCCCCGCTAGGCTCCCGTACGTACGTGTGGTTCCCTGACCAGGCAGAGGTCCGCTCATGCCGCCCACGTACTGAGCCACCACTTTGAGGTCGTAGGTGGTCCCGGGCAGCAGGTTGTGCAGCGTGTAGGAGGTCACGTCGCCCACGAAGAAGTCCACGGGCTGGTTGGTGCCTGGAAGGACAACGAGAGGGTCAGAAGGTCAGAAGGTCAAAGAGTCTGCAGAGCGATCACATCTCTGGGAAGCATTTTGCCGATCGGCCACAAACTCTTCCCAATCTGAGTGAAACAATCCACACTCAAGGGCCACTTACTCTCTTTCTTTGATTTCAGGCTTTAAGCCAACAACGGAGGAGAGAAGTCGTAAAAGTGCGATGGAGAAAAATCAAAACAGCTTCTCTCGCGTGAACAGATTCATCTCCAACTGGAGCAGCACCCGTCTACTGATGAAGACCATGTGCTTCAGCTGAAAGCTACAGAGGAAACTAGTAAGTGGACCTCCAGAACCAAGCAGTCTGTGAGCTCTCTAGCTCCTGATTTTACAACTAAAACCATTTTATTAAAACACATTTAACGGAAAAAAAAGATAAAATCTGTGTTGTTTTTTCTATATTGTTGTGCTCATGTAGAACTTCTGACCACGCAGAGACGACGGCGGCCGAAAAGCATCAATTAGAGACCGTAGTTACCAAGCCTTCTCACTTTTCTCAACAAAACGAGCGCGTACGTACAGGTGTTTAAACTTGTAAAAGCCCAATAAAAACAGGCTCCTCCCCCACTGGCACCGGGCCATCAGCGAGGTAAAACTACCTTGTGTCTACGAGGGAAGCATATTACTTGCATGTTTTGAATGTTAATAAATTATAAATAATTGTCTAAATCTCTAATAATTTGATTTACTTTATATTTACTTCGACACACGTCACATGGCATTTTGCCAGAAAAAGGGTGAACATTTTTCCGGAAAGAAAGCTGATGAACACTCGTGACTACTGCAGAGTGTTTTGTGAATCCTGAATCCTGAATCCTGAATCCTGAATCCTGAATCCTGAAGGTAACCGTTCCCATTGAAGACAGAAGCCAGCTGTGAGCGGGGCTTTGTCCAGTGGGAGAGGCTTTCTGGTTCTACCTCTCTGGGCTTCCAAGACATGTTCAAGTGAATCGATCTGCAACCGGCATGAGCTTCATTTCAAAGGGTTGAACTCCCCAAAATCCTCAACTGGCATCGGTCGGACGAGCAGATGAAGTGCGTGGACTCGCGTGGACTCACCTGCAGGAGCGTAGATGAGTCTGTAGCCCTGGACGGGAGCGGCCACCGGGTCCCAGGCCACCCTGAACCTGGTGTACCACTCGTCCGAGACACGGAGGTTCCTGGGACTCAGCATCCCCACTGAGCCGGAGAGGAGACAACACACGCGTCAACCAAATCTGCATCTCTACGTCGTTTTACAAGTTTTAATTCTCACAAATCAAACAGTCTTCATCTTGCAACAAGTCAAATCTGCTGTCTGTAAATAGATTTTTCATAAAATACTGTAAGAGACCACACAACAACACTTCTTCCTCCTTAGTAACGAGTCGCGGCCGATTGGTTTCCCTTCCTTTCTGTTCATGGACTTCATCATATGGGATACATGTGTTTAGAGTTTGGCTCTTTACTCGGCTGCAGAGTTCTGAGTTGGACCGAAGCCTGAACGCGTCCTGTTGTTTGTGTAACTAACGCTCCTGCTCACCAGCAAAGTGCTCCTGTGAGATCCCAGAGGTCCGAAACCCGTCAAACTAAAGCTGCTGGCACCGCTGACTAACGCACGTCCACTGTATTTATTTGCTCTGCACAGCCTCTTGCAGCCGCGCTGGCCCGCAGAGCCGCGAGCTGTCGGCCGTTTAACTCCAGTGTTGCATCGGCAGCGGGCGGCTCGCTGGGAGCGGGCCGTGGCTATCTCATTTCTTTATTGTTTTGGGGGGTTTGTAGTCACACATTACAGATAAAATAATAAATATGGAAGCCCGTTTCCACAAATGTGATGAATGAAAAAGATCCGGTTGGTCATCATAATGAGAAGCTTTGTCGAAATAATGAGAAACGTTCAACAGTCATTATTTAGAGATTTTATTTTGAGATACTTCATCTTTAAGTCATTATTTAGAGATACTTACTCATTAGTTTGAGACACAATGTCGTTATTTTGAGATACTAACTCATTCTTTAGAGACATAACTCATTATTTAGAGATATTAACTCATTATTTAGAGATATAACTCATTATTTAGAGATATTAACTCATTATTTTGAGATACTAACTCATTCTTTAGAGATATTAACTCATTATTTTGAGATACTAACTCATTCTTTAGAGATATTAACTCATTATTTTGAGATACTAACTCATTCTTTAGAGATATTAACTCATTATTTTGAGATACTAACTCATTGTTTAGAGATATAACTCATTATTTTGAGATACTAACTCATTTTTGAGATAAACCAAAAAATCATTCTTTAGAGATATAATCATTAAATTTAGAGATATTAACTCATTATTTTGAGATACTAACTCATTCTTTAGAGATACTAACTCATTCTTTAGAGATACTAAGTCATTATTTAGAGATATAACTCATTCTTTAGAGATACTAAGTCATTATTTAGAGATATAACTCATTCTTTAGAGATATTAACTCATTCTTTAGAGATATTAACTCATTATTTAGAGATATTAACTCATTATTTTGAGATACTAACTCCGTGCGGCTGCCTCACCTGTACGTCCGTTTCCATTGAGGGACCCCCCAGGGCCATCGGCGTAGACGGCCTCCACAGTGATGTTGTACGGGGTGTCGGGGAGCAGATTCTGCAGCATGGCGTTGTTTCTGTTTCCTGGAACCACAGTCTGAGGATAAAACACCACCGAGTCAGAGGATAAAACACCACCGAGTCAGAGGATAAAACACCACCGAGTCAGAGGATAAAACACCACCGAGTCAGAGGATAAAACACCACCGAGTCAGAGGATAAAACACCACCGAGTCAGAGGATAAAACACCACCGAGTCAGAGGATAAAACACCACTGAGTCAGAGGATAAAACACCACCGAGTCATGTCCCTATTTGTAAAATGTTGAAAAGGTCAAGAATTGGTTGCCAGTTTCTCACAATGCCATTGGCAACCATTACTGTCTAAATTTGCCGTATGAGTCATGTTTTTCTACATTATCAGTTAACTTCTTTTGGTGACAAATTGGGAACTTTGAGATTTTTACCAGCAAAACAGAAAAGGTTTTTCTGAAGCACGTTTCTGGTGTGAATGAACTTTGTCCCAACTGCACTCTGGTTTAACACTTTAATATGAATTCAATACTGTTTAGTTGTTATGAGTCTTTATCATTCAATAAGACAGGTATGCAAATCTAACTGTGATGCACGGCTGCCCCTGAACACCCCTTTCGTCAATAACTGAGAGCACAACAGTCCAATGAGTCTGAACTGGTGCCGAGTCGAGGGAGCTGTTGAAGTTACGAAATGTTAAATCTGTGAAGCTCCACTCTGTTTGACCTCCTGAACTGGTTCCCATTCCTCTAGCGGAGCGATTTCTAACAAACAAGAGGGAATGATTTTGTGTCCTGAAGCAGAACAATACAGTTCAGTTGTTTTTCTGGAAGCGGTTCACAAACGCAAAGCTTCTCCACCAGCCACAGATGCTAGATTGTAATAATTGCATGCACTTATAAACGGCAGTAAGTTCCTCCGCCCGTCCCTCACTGCAGTTAGCTGACTCATACGGAGCAGGTGCTACGCTAACAAGTGGAGGGGAAGCACAGCTGGGCCGCCTCCACCCTCCACCGCCGCTCCAGCTCCTCATTGAGGACTATTAATAAGGTTATTACGGTCCTAATTGAAGTGTTTGTTCAACAGAGCCCGTAATTAGTCTCACTAATCGGTGATTTATAACCTGGACGAGTTCGAGGGACTCCTGAGATGTGACTTCACCGCATAGTTGGGACGGAACATCACGACGAAGGGTGTATCAAGAGTTTATCCAGAATAAAAAAAAAAAACGTCATCAACTGAAATTAATCTCTCTTTATCGCTGGAAGGACGAGGCTCGAGCCGATGAAATGAGCCTGAGATCTTTTATTGTCTTAACGGATATCTGTCTGCTTCTAACGTTTTCTCACGTCACTGATGTGAACCCTTCTGTACCGAGTGCTCTCTGTTTGTTTAGAGGTTAAAACCAGCGTCACTTCACTACCAAAGGCACCGGAAACAGACGTCGAACGGGTAAAAACTTGAACATACGTGAGTCAGACGTTGCTCACAGAATGGACTGGACCAGAGGTCACACACCGGAAATGCGGTGAGCTTCGTTTCAGGCCCGAGTTTCACGTCCTCCAGGTTGCTACTGACAATATTGACCCACTACAAGAATTATATTTAAAGGATTTGTACGCTTTACGTGGAAAAACAATGTCAAAGTCATGGAATACATTCTTCATACCGGAGGTCAACATGTCACAGGACTCCAGAGTTTAGTCTCTGGCCACAAACTACCTCCAACTTTTGGTTCGGCCGAATCCAACAGCCGTAACTCTCGGAGCTCGTAGCGTTCGTTCCACAGACGTTGCATTGCAAAGCTCTCGGTGTGTTTCCATGACTGTTGCTCTTCTACACGGCCCCCCCCCCCCTCCCCTTCGTGATCGATCTCCGGCGGCGTACTCACGAACTCGGTGATGGGGTCTCCGGTCATGGGGGCGTAGGTGATCCTGTACTGCCTCACGGGTCCCTCGGCGTGGTCCCAGCCGATGGTGAGGGTGCTGGTGGTGGCGTCGAACACGCGCATGTTCCTGGGACCGCCGCGCGGCACTGCAGCACAAACACAGCAACACATACGTATACAAGGTGTTGCCATGGAGACCAAACCATCCGCTGGTGCACAACGCATCACGAAAAGGTCTCTTTATGTAAAGTAAAAAACATAAATGCATCTGTTTTTATATAAGTATAACCATTTGTTCTGGACCGCAGAGGCAGTGCATCCTTTAATGACGTTGGGATCCACATACAAGACACTCTTGAAACTATCCCCCAAACCTCCTTCAGTTTTGTTATCATAAGATAAGACAGGCATTACTTCATCAAGGAAAATGTTGGGAGATTAAGGGACAGAATTCCTCTCATATGTTCTATTTTTGCTTCCTTTCAGTACAGTTTGAGTCTGTAAAACTGATGAAATGGATTCTATCAATCAGACATAAGTTGTAGTGAGCTAATGCGAACGTGACTTCTGTTTTGTGGTCAATAAATGAAGTAATTGTGAGTTGTTTTTTTTTTTTGTCCCATGAATCAAAACGACATGATTCCCTTTGAAAGGCCCAGAAATAAACATTACTCAGCAGCATGTTTCCATCATTTTGTTTGGTTGGACTAAACAGACCAACATGTTCTCTTACCCCTCAGGACCTGTGTCCACATAGCGTCGCTCGGTAGTTTGTTGTGTTTCTATGACAACAATATCTAATATCACCACTCACACCAACCGTTTTATGACAGATTAGCATCGCCCCTTTAAATAACTATCTGTTATTCTATTCAAAGGAAACTAAGCTAGTTTTTAGGTTTATTTATGCAGCAAAACATATTTTGTTAAGTTTAGGAGAAGATTGTGGTTTGGGTTAAAATAAGTGTATTTGTTATGTAAAATAAGTACGTAAGTTGCGTAACATAACTACTTTAAAATAAGTTGAGCTCAGGATATGAACAGCAGTCTCCTGAGGGAAAGTCCTGTGTTTGTTGGACTTTTTTTTACTACTTAACTGTCTGCAAAATATCCAGGGCAATGAAGAAGAAAAAAAAAAAAAGTTACCTGGACGTAACTCCAGTTATATGAGTGCATAAGTAGCCAGTTATGGGCCAGAGCGTGTATTAAAATACTACATTTTGCTAACAATAAAAAAACATTGTATCATCCCTGCGAACCTTGAGGACAACAGGAAAAGCTGGACTTTGAAATATTCCCACAGTTTTGGAAACAAACTTTGTTTGTTCTTTGCAGTAGTTGTTTATTTTATGATAACCACCAAATGTAAATCATGTGATCAGTGTTGAAGTGTTTCTGTATCATGAAGTCATTTGTTTAGAGCCGCTGTATTAACACTGATGGCCCAGCTTGTTGAGATGAACACCTCGTGGAGCGTATGAAGCGTGGGACGGTCGGCGTGACTCGGTCACATGGTCGTACACGGTGTCGCCGTGACTCAGTCACATGGTCGTGAGTCGGTCACATGGTCGTACACGGTGTCGGCGTGACTCGGTCACATGGTCGGTTGACGTTGCTCTTACGTGTTTTGCCGTTGTCCTTGACCGGCGATCCCTCTCCGTCGGCGTACAGAGCCGAGACGCTGACCGAATAGGGAGTGTCTGGGATCAGGTTGTCCAGGAAGGCGTTGTTGACATTTCCTGGAACCAGAACCTTTGTGGAGAAGAAACCAGAGGATCAAACAATATATACACAATAGACATCATCACGATGACGGCTTTGCCTATTCAAATGAGCCTCTTCGTGGATTACATAGAGGCCTGGCAGTGATAATGTACATAATGACCTCACTGCTCATCCCACATCCAGCTATCATAGAAGCATGCTGCTGCCAGAGTTCTTCCTGAAACACTAACAAAAGGCCTGGGAGGTTAGACGACTAAACACATCATTCATTCAGTAAGTGGACTGGCAGATAAACAGTTTCTGCGAGGGAGCGGCTGGAGAGAGCGGCGGCTGTCAGCAGGTTCAGACACGCAGCTCGGCGTGTTCTTCTACCAACAAGGACGACCTCTTGTCACTGGGATTATCACGCCGTTTATCCCCGTTTGTGGGGCCGTGAAAATCCGAGGCGTTACATCATGGGAAATGCATCTGCTGGTTGAACTCCAGTCCACTCTCATCGAGAGCTGCTTTTTGTTTTGGTTAAAGCAAATATCTCAGAGGGTTTTGGACCCAAAGCTTCTGGCACATGGGGACCATGAGACAGGTTCCTCTGTGATGATGTGGTTGAGATCCCACAACTGGAAGCACATAGAGGCCTGCATTAGCCGTTGTCCTTTTAAAACATGATGGATTACGTTGGACTGGAGGTGCAGTCATAGAGTCATTTCCTCTCCAGGGGTGAGATGGAGCTCACTGGTTGAGGTGAATGGAGCCAAGGAATGGCTAATTACTGGGCTTTTATGAGCCGTTGTGTTTACTGTGTTTGATAGTCCACTTGAAGAATCCAGTCAAATGTTACACACAAATTTATCAAATCAAACAACAAAGGGATATGTATCGGCTGTATCTATTTTTTATTTTGTGCTGATCCGAACTGTGAGCTTTATGATCCGTATTGTCTACCCTTTACTTATTCATTCATTTTACTTAATAGTAACCTCCACTAACTGGGTTTTATGTTTTTGGTTCAGCTTCTTTGTTTGTCAGCAGAATTACAGGAAAACAAACCTACTGAAACTTGGTGGAAGGTTGTAGCATGAGCCGAAGACGAACTCATTACATCTCGGAGCAGAAGGTCAGTTAATTAACTCTCAATGGTGGTTTTTAGTTGTACTGATGTGGCTCCTTCCACCATAAGAAGATTAATTACATTGTACACACGTTCCTTGAGTCATTTGAAAATGAAGAAAAGTTGAGAAATGTTGCTCTAGCAATCAAAGCCATGTTTTTTTTGGAAGTTTACTTAGTCCAATATCACTCTATAGACGGCTTCCCTTTTAAAGACAAATACGCACCCAGTTTGGCTGGATAGCAAGCTGGAGGTTCCATGAGACAAATGAATACAGAAGTATGTGGACACCTCGTCTCTCCCATTAGAGGAAATCTTCAACAGTTTGTCTCTTTCCCGTTTCAACATGACAAGAACTCCAAAGCCAGCTCCATAAAGAGATGGGTTTCCCAGTTTGGTTTGGAAGAGCTAGAACTCAACCCCATCCATCACCTTTGGGATGAACTGGAATGCCGACTCCAAGCCAGACCGGTTCACCCAACGCCAGTGTTGGACCCTTTCTGAGTCTGAACGGGAGCAAATTACTGCATCGGGTCCCAACATGTGGTGAAAGGACTGAACCCTGAATAGTGGGGGCTGTTAGAGCATCACACTAATGCCCATATGGTTTTGGGATCACATGATCAACTGTCACACGTGGGTGTAATCTTTCTACAGTTATGGCCATAAAATGCTGAACTTTATACTCTGAAAAACTTAAGTTTAATTGAAATGAAAACTGGGAATTGTCTCTTTAAAGCAGGATTGTCTCTTAGAAATATTACAATAACTATAATTGGCATGGTTACAGCAGCTTAAACATCTGTGAAGTTCGACCTTTATTAACTGAATCAGTCATCAGGAGTTGAATCTTTCTGAGCTCATCTTTGTGTCTTTACCAAACCAACTTCCTCTCCGACGAAAACAAAGTTAATTAAAATAAAATACAACAGAAGTGAAAATAGACAGAGGAAGTGGTGACGACAAGTGATAATAAAATCCTCCGTGTGGTGACAATGGGGAATGATTAACTGCACGGTAATATTACCTTCACAGCATCATCAAAGCAGAACCCAATCATCAAAACAGCCAAACTAGATTACAGCCTTATGGCCCCAAAAAACTTCCACCACAGGAGTTTTCACTGATGTCAGTCACAGATGTGTCCGCTCTGTAATATTTCCTAACTTCGGAGTTCAGACTCTTTTTGGGGAAATAAAGGCCCCCTTTTGTCTCCCTGCCATCAAGATATTTGCACCAGAGCGTAAAATCAGTGCTGATGGAGAAAAACAAAAAACTGACTGATCATAATTTCCTTGTTTAAGAGCATCGCCATAATAACTGCTGCTCAAACATCTGTGCAAAATCATCGCAAACACTTAGTGAGTAAGAATAACAGGAACGGCCAAAATGGACAAAACGTTGCTTCCATGAAATAGACCAACCCGGTGAAAGCTTTGAACGAAAGAGATGCGGAGAAGAGACGGGTTAAACTTTATTTAAACTTTCAGACGACCAAAAGAGATGCAACCTGGTGCAATGAGTTCAGTGCTCTGACAAGTCCAAACTCAATGTACAGCTGCAGTGTGAGGGGAAAGACTAAAGTGAAGAGCAACAAGTCCCAAGTCAAGACCAACAAGTCTCTGGTTTTGATCTAAAAGTCTTAAGTTTAGACCAACAAGTCCCAAGTCAAGACCTATAAGTCTCAAGTAAAGTCCCAAGTCAGGTCCAACAAGTGCCAAGTCAAAACCAACAAGACTAAAATCAAGAACCAAGTCAAGACCTACAAGTCTCTGGTTTTGATCCGCATGTCTCAAGTTTAGACCTACAAGTCTCAAGTCAAGAACCAAGTCAAGACCTACACATCCCACATCCAGAACAATGTTAAGACCAACAAGTCTGAAGTCAACAACTTTACATCTTACATCGTGACCTAAAAGTCCCAAGTCAAAGACTACAAGTCCAGAACCTGAATCAAGTCCTAAACTTTGACTTTATTTTACCTTCTGCTCACACGACGTGATTGGCTGCTGTTGGATTGATTCAAAGTATTTCCAATGTTTGTTGAGTTGATTTGCCGCACGACTTTGTAACTTTGAGATAACATCATGTCATTCCAATCTAAAGTCACCAGATTCATAAGTCGACTCTGACTGACGTCTGAGTCATGTTACTTTAGTCTAAACCATCTCAAATCCATATCAATTGGCAGATTTTCTATTTTCTATTACTAGAAATTAAATATCTTTGGGTTTTGGACTATTAATCGAAGATAACAACCATCTGAAGATGTCACCTTGGGGCTCTGGGACATTTTCATATTTTTGGGGCATTTTAAACAAACATCGACAGATAAGCTCATAATGAAAACCATCATTAGTCGCAACACTATCTGTCGTGATGTCTCCTTTATCTTAAAACAAGCAAGACAAGAACTGCTCGTGGGATGAGATAATTCCCCTTTTATTTTATTATAATACCGCTTATCTTAAGAATTTCCTGGCGACACATCTCATCCAATAAGAGTTCTTTGTCCTAACATTTGTAGCTGTAATCCCTTGAGAGCAGAGACAGTGATCTCGGGGGGGGGGGGAAGCCACCCCTTCGTGCCCTCGGGGCAGATCCTGCCGCTGATGACGGTTGAGTGTTTTACCAGAGAGTTACTCACCGAGTCTATGGGCTTCGATCCGGTCAGAGAGGAATACGCCACCCGGTACTGCTGGACCTGACCCGAGGCGGGCTCCCAGCGTACGTTCAGGCTGTTGGCGCTGGGGTTGTACACCTGGATGTTCCTCGGTGGCATGCGTGGGACTGCAGGGGGTCACAGAGGTCAAGAGAAAGTGAAGTGAGGAAGGTGGTCGGGGGGGGGAGGATGTTGACTTTCTTTTACTTAGCAACCAAACATCAAAACAAAGGATTGGTTCCAAGTGGCTCCCGTTTTAGGATGCAGAAAATGCTGGCTAATGCTGATGGATTTACAAACACATATGATTACATTCCTGGAAATGTCAGCAAGCGAAGTGCTGAACAGAAAGGGAGCGAATACCAAGCCAAGGATTAGATTGTCAGTTTAGATTTTGCATTTTTAAAAAGCTACAGAACAGTTTACAAGAAGTAGGAACTCCTGTGACCTTTTCAGCTAATACAAAAAATAAAATTCTGTTATTGTCTGTTGTGTTCTGTTGAAGATTACAATTAAAAGAGACAGATTTCTCTTGGAAAGACTTCCAAAACCTCTGGCTTTTATCAAGAAAAGGGCATTTAATGGAAGAATAAATGCTCTGTGCAGTGGGACTCTGCATTAGAGTCAAACTTGAGGTTGAACTCAAACGCTGAGTGCAGCAGAAGTCTCCAGCATTTTTATAGTGTGGAGAATGTGTAGAGAGAAGTAGCTCAGTTCTGGGTTTATGCAAAAGCCCTTAACTTCCCTTTTAAACCGAACCAGATGTGAATATCCCCCCGCTATTTGGAGCTTTACCCAATAAAACACAACTAGATGCAGTAGGTAGATTTAAATGGAACCTCCTCCTCAATCAGGACTAAACCTTCAGACAAACCTTCTCCCTAATATTGTATAACCACACTGA
The DNA here is from genome assembly GCA_016806645.1 of Ophiodon elongatus. Taxonomy (NCBI): domain Eukaryota; kingdom Metazoa; phylum Chordata; class Actinopteri; order Perciformes; family Hexagrammidae; genus Ophiodon; species Ophiodon elongatus. Next base: position 172,220 of record JACSYO010001334.1, on the reverse strand, counting down.
AAGAAATCGTCATTTAATACCTCTAAAATACAGAGGCCACAGTCTGTCAGAATGTTTTCCTTCCATCAAATCAAATTACCTCCTATTCTTCGGGGAGATTAAGTAATCGTGATCTAATTCTGTGTTATTAATCGTTTTACAGCAGTAAGCACCGGTTCCTTTTCTCCACATTTTTGGACTGAAACACTGTTTTTGTCCAAACACACTGTGACAAAGTCCTCCAGGGAGGGAAACAGTGAACGAGGACGGAGTCGCTGGTGATCAAAGATCCCTAACGTCCCACACAGGCTCATATTCATGGTGAACGGAGAGAGACGGACCCGATTGGTTCACTAACACATGTGACACAAGTTCTGGTGGAGGATTTGATGTATCGAGCTTCTGTGGGGATTCAAACCCAGCTTTTTGTTTGCCGAACACAAAGCTGCACGTTTTAATACAAAGAAGCCCAGAAACCTCCGTGCTGATGACAGGCGAGATAGCAGGAAATAAACGGAGGAAACAGACTCCAACCCCAACAGCATTCTGGGTAATAAATCCTCGAGTTTGACGGTACGGCCCAAACAAATAGTGTGAAAGCTCCGTTCGTAACGTTGATATTCAGTTTCTTAATTAAACATTCGGACGCGGCGTTTTGTTTGAAAGCCACAGAGTGATGAACGCTAGCACAACCCCCCCCACTCCCCCTTACCCCGAGGAACGTTTGACCAATGAAATCGCTTGTTCCCAGTGATGTCACACCTCCAGGTATGGCCCCACGTAGCTCGCTGCCAAAATGGGAGAACGTCTCATGAACTTGGTTCCTCGACACCCTTTTCATCGTACGAGAACACGCAGGTACAACGACCTCAACACCCGGATGGGGGACGGTAATCTGGCGTGAGGAGGAAGGTAATACGACGAGGAAGGTAACGTAGCCGATTTGCACTTTACGTTATAAGTCGTTAGTTTATGTATTGTGTCGTCAACTTTCTCTGTCTGGATGGCTTTTTGTCGTGTGGCGTGAACACAGGCTCTTTTTCAAATAAGGGACATTTATGGCTGTTATGACGAAGATGGTTATTTGTGCCCGTAGACATCGATCCAACGTGCCACTATTTTCAGAAACTGCTTTAAAGCCGGTACTTCTGCAGAGTGTCAGATAAAGATCAGTCAACGCTAATATTATTAGTATTAAACTAAACGTTGTAAAGTCTAAAAGTCACAATTTATTGAAAGAAGATAGTTGTAATAATTTCTCCAAATTCACGTGTTTTTAACAAAATATTCTGCTTCAATCCATTTTTGTTGGTGTTTAAAGAAACAACCCGCTGCACACAAAGATGAGTTATGATCATTAAAGCAAGTTGCTATAACAAAAAGGTCTAAATCATAAAAAAAATAATGAGTGACTTTGTTCTAATGGAGGATTTTGTTTGAGTTTTTTTTTTTACTTGGTTTTTTGGGTGAAACGCTGTCATAAAAATATGCCGACAGACATTCGAAGATTCGTTCCAAAACTTCAATAGAAGCTTTGAATTACTTTCGGTACAGCTCCACCCTCTTGAGTAATAAATCCACGAGTTTGGCGGTTTATCAGATTCCCAAAAACTCTGCACAGTTTTCACGTTTCCTCAAGTTATCGGTCACCACAGCGGGGAAACGAAGGAGGAACACGGCCGCACCGAGCTCGAAACATGTCGTAATCAAAACCCCCCCAAAAAAATTCCAGTTGGACATAAACTGTGTGGCGTAGAAACGAAGAGCATCACGTTACGTCTGGACCGCTGGCCGATGGATTATCCCGACCAGAGAAGAGAAAGTCGGGCTGATGTTTGCCCGCTGGAGAAGTCTGTGGAATCACAGTCTTGCCTCACTCCCCAATTAAAAAAAAAAAAAAAAACCCAGGATGCATTTCTGCTGACTCTGCATGCCCCGCCGTCTGGGGCAGGAACGAAACCAACACACACACACACGCACGCACGCACGCACGCACGCACGCACGCATGCACACACACACACACACACACACACACACACACACACACACACACACACACACACACACACACACACGCATACACGATTTTCTTACCAACAGTGGACCGTCATTCTATTCTAAATAACAGTGGACTTGTGTTTCTGGTCATTTTGAAAAATACTAAAATGGAATAGAACATTTACTTTTAATGTCTTCACCCAGTATATTAGTGCAAATGTGCTTTTTGATTTATTTTTTTTAAAGAAATTGCCAAGAGGGGACTTGCAGCTTTGAGTGATGTCTACCTATTACAAGAAGGGACTTCATTCAAGATAGAGATGCAGTCCCCTGTTGGTGACTGTGTAATGACGCCTCAGTCCACTGTTGGATAGAGAGGTGCACACACACACACACACACACACACACACACACACACACACACACACACACACACACACACACACACACACACACACGGGAGGTCAAGCCACCCAGACGAGTCACCGGTTCTCCAAAACACTGAGTGTTTCTCCCTCCAGACTCAACAGTAGTCGAATAGCTCATCATTATCTGGGCTTTATTTTCTGCTATCAATCAGCTTCTCTGTTGTTCCATCGACTCGTCCGGAGCTTTCAAGGCTGTTTGTGATTTAGGAGTTTTGTTTCTTCTTGCAGATTACTGTGGTTTTTTTCCACTGGAGGAGATGCTGTTTGTCTATAAAGATGTTTCTGCTGTCAAACCTCTCTGGGAATGATGGGCGGACATTTACTGTGGATACTTTAGTGCAGAGACATAAACTTTAAACATTTATCCCAGCAAAGGAATGACTGCTCTGTTTCCACTGGCAGCTGCTCAGTAAAACTGTGACCTTTGACCTTCACTCCACCGCAGGAGGAGGCGGTTAAACGTAAGAGAAGCTCAGCAGAAGTCCACTCTCATGGCCGTCATTTTAAAAAATAGCGAATGTTGACGTCATGACAAACATGATAAACCTATTTTTTGTCCCTCCACTTCTCCCATTTTTAACTATCTTAAAATACTCTATTGGTCCAGATGTACAGTAATAAGATACTTTTCTGGATTATAAATTATAAAATCACATCATGTTACAACAGCAGCTGTTTTCCCTCCGTGTTTCTTTGAAGTGAATCTTTGAGAGTAAATCAGCTCTAATGCGTTGAAGGCGTCCAATTTAAATTACAAGACTTTCTAACTTGTGTTTTACTGCCACAGAAATAATAAAGTCCCGATGAGCGAAAGCGTCTTTACTGCACAAAATAAACAAATTATCAGCCAGAAAGCGGCGTTTTGAAAAATTATTTCAAAAGCCTAAAAATGTGACAGACCGACAGAATGAGGAATTAGCTGCACTTCAAAACATATTTGGACAAGCAAAACAAATGTGGTTTTTATTTCCCGCTTTCAAAGGAAGTATTTCACTTTTACGAGAGAAACACAAGTCTGATTGAATGTTTTATATTTCTAAAAAGTTGTATTTCTGAAAGCAGATGTTGGATAAGGGGGTTCGATGTATAATAAGGCCGTCTGTGTGTTACAGTCTGTTACTTTAAGAAGGTGTTAACGTTTCTTCATGTCCGTCTAAATGTGTCCAGTAAGCCTAGTTTTAATTTTTGTTCACAGAAGAATTCCTAATGACATCTAAAAAACTCTCACAAAAATCTGAATCTTCAGCGTGATCGTTGTCCCAGTGTCACATGTCCACTGAGGACAGCGCGAGAAGAGTCGAGGACTTACGTGTCTTTCCGTCGTCGGTCTGGCGCTGACCTTCTCCCTCTGGGTAAACTGGGACCACCGTCACAGTGTAGGGCGTGTCCGACAGCAGGTTCCTCAGGATGGTGTTGGTGGTGCCGCCTGAAACCTGCTCCTGCTCACACACACAAAACAAGATTATTACCAGGAGGCCAATTCTTTCTCCTGACCACCAGGGGGCGACTCCTATGGTGGTATAGAAATCAAAGCTTCATGTGTTAAAGCTGCATTCTCTCTCCTGACCACCAGGGGGCGACTCCTCTGGTTGTATAGAAATCAAAGCTTCATGTGTTAAAGCTGCATTCTCTCTCCTGACCACCAGGGGGCGACTCCTCTGGTTGTATAGAAGTCTATCCTATGTTCTTATCGTAGCTTATCTTATGGTATCCTATGTTCTTATCTTATGGTATCCTATGTTCTTATCTTATGGTATCCTATGTTCTTATCTTATGGTATCCTATGTTCTTATCTTATGGTATCCTATGTTCTTATCTTATGGTATCCTATGTTCTTATCTTATGGTATGCTATGTTCTTATCTTATGGTATCCTATGTTCTTATCTTATGGTATCCTATGTTCTTATCTTATGGTAGCCTATGTTCTTATCTTATGGTATCCTATGTTCTTATGGTATGGTATCCTATGTTCTTATGGTATGGTATCCTATGTTCTAATATCTTATCTCTCATAACAAGCCTGTGATGAAGCTCAGGAGCTCTGGAGTCTCACCATGTCCTCGGCGCCTCCGGCTGCAGGAACGTAGAAGAGGCGATACTGGCGAACGTTGCCCTCCGCCGGCTCCCAGCGCACCTTGAGGGAGCTGGTGGTGGGATCAGTGACCTGAAGATTCTTCACTCCGCCCAGAGCCTCTGTCAAGAAACACAGAGAGCCTCGTCAATGCACAATATTTCATAAGTTGGATTTACAGCCGAAGTGGAGTCAGACCGGCAGCTAGAACCAGACTCTCTTTGACAAACAGATGTGGAGGTTAGAGGTCCAACAGGTCCGTTACCAAGTGCCAATCACAGGAAAGTGACATCTGCTGACTTTCCTTTGATTATCTGAACTTCCTTCAACGCCCATTATCTCCAGAACAAGCGGAGAAAAGTAACAACGGTCGGACTCACTTGTCTTTCCGTTCTCCGACATGCGTTTCCCCTCCATGTCGGAGTACACGGGCACCAGGGTCACTTTGTACTCGGTGTCCGGCCGCAGGTCTCTCAGCACCGCGTTGGTGGACATCCCAGACACCTGAGTCTGGAGAGGAAGGAGTGAGTCTCAGCCGCGGATTCATGAGGTTCAACACTTCAGTGGTTCATGGTCGGTATTTACCCAATAGCTTCGTCTGACAGTATCATTTACGTGTTCGTATCATTCATTCAGCTCTTTATTGAAGCTACATGACGTTTACTCAAACTTGTGATTTCATGCTTGTATTGCTGCACCTTAAAGAGCCAAAGCAAAACCGAAACATCTGGGTTTTGTTCCAAAGAAAACTTCTCTCATCGACATTTATTTCTAATCAAACAACTAAAAACAATTAAATATCGGTTCTATATACAAGTTTGTCTGATGAAAATCAGATATCTTTAAGATTCAGCCTGAAATGTTTTTGGCATCTTCAGAAACTTTGCAATCTCCACTAGAATTACAACGTATGTTCTTCTACGTTCTTCTTCTTCTTCTAACTAGTAACTTTTTAACAGTCCTAAAAGGAAGTTCAGGACGAGGCTGTTATTATTAAGGCTATTAAAGTGTAGAATATTTTCTCTATAATGGAAGAAGTGAAGTTCTATCCTCGTGAAACCGACCATGCTCTCGGCTCCTCCTCCGGTGGGGACGTAGATGATCTGGTACTGCCTGACGTCGCCCTCGGCCGGCTTCCAGCGAACCCTGAAGGAGTTGGTGGTGGGGTCGGTCACCTGCAGGTCCTTCACTCCGCCCAGAGGCTCTGAAAGAGAGGCGGGACACGTCACGGGTCTAAAACACGGAGTCCTGCTGGGTGCACCGGACGGGTGGAGTCCACCTCGTCAGGGCGGTCCAGATGTCTGGGAGTCGGGGAGGTTGTCGATCACAGAGGAGCATCTTTCCCTTCCCTCTGACTGAGAACACTCTGTGGTATTCTTTGAGGCAAAAACATCCTCATTAAGAGGTTTTTCAACTTGAAAACAACTGCTTCAAATAATCCCTTAGCACTTGTTTTATCCTGCAGAGTGCGCCGGATGGGTGGGTTTACCACATCAGGATCCAGATGTATCAGTCAAGAGACGTTCTGGCTCTCATTATCTTCTTTTTGTGAGACACAAATGTCCAAATAAACAAAGTCTGTCCTCTCGTTCTTGTGTGTTTTAGCACGTTAAATACAAACAGAGCTTACTTTACATTACTGGCAGGTTTTCAGATGGACTTCCTGTCCTTCGGGCAGCTTGTGGTTTCATTTCAGTTATCTGGCATGAAAATGTAGTTTTTCCTCAAAGGTATGTTATTGTAGTGTGGTCATGCTGTTTCCTGCAGAGAGCATTTTTTTTAAATTGTCCTTTCTGCGGCGGAATCAAGAGCCATGAGTCAGCTGCTGAAAGGATTCATATCTGCCAGCTACACCGGTGGGAATAAATCAGTCGAGGTTTTTATCACAGCCTCCTGGTTGAAGACGAAACCTCAGAAAATTGAGCTAAAGTGGGAAAGACTGAGTGGTTCAGGTCTGGGTTCAGGTCTGGGCCCACAGGTTGAAAGGGAGACTTTAGTATTTTTCAACCTGGACCCTATTTCCTCATGTTTTTGTGTCTGAGTGACTAATAGGGAAAACAGTGTTTTAAACTGGTCCAGCATTGAAGGAGAAGGCTGCAGACATTGCAACTCCTCACCACCAGTGTACCATCAATAAAAGAGCTTGTTTACGCCGCCGACAGACTCAGACTGTTATCACAAGTGTCTGACAACATGATGGAAAGAGAAATCAAACCTTCTCCTTCGTCTGCGTCTTAACGAAGTCTCGCCGAAGGAGAAGTCTCGTTCTGAAATCTCGCGTCACATCCACGTCGTCTAAATCATCGAAATATTCGTCTGCGACGTTGAAAATCTTTGAGATGACGCGAAGCTTCTCGCTCTGATCTCCAACACAACAAACTCCGACAACACGGACTCTCCTCTCTCCAGCTCTCTCACTCACGTTCACACCGTCGTCTCCCGGGGCAACAAGTCACATGACACGATATCAAACAGAAAGGTTTTGCTTCTCTGTAGGGTTCTTGCCATCATGTGGTCAGACACGTCTAGTGGACGTACATTACGGTTACTTTACAGTTTAGCATCTGATGTCCGCAGCCTTCTCCTTCAACACTGGACCTCTTAGACACAAACACATGGGAGAATAGAGTCCCAAGAAATGATGATGTTATAAATGAAATCTAATTCTTAGGAAGCTTCAGAGAAAGCATGCTGTGGTGGAGCGACAGGCCACATATTTAGGGAGTGAGGCGGTTTGTCTTCTAGTTACTACGGAGGCCATGCTTCATTTGCTACCGGTGATGTAAGAGCAAGACGCCTCAACCACCAATGTGTTTAACTCTGTAGTCTCTGGTTCGAGCCCGGCCGGGGACCTCTCTGCTCACAAAACGTTCTCTCCTAAATAATATCCACGGGGAGACGGACCATACCACAGCTATGTACGGACGATGGACTGCACCTCTGTTGTTTTGTTTTGGATTAATGGTCTATTTTTTTCTCTTCTCTGTGAAACTCGTCTCCTCTGTGAGTTGCAATAAAAACAAAGATCCAATAAATAAAAAACTCATGCAAAACATTAATGGCATGAAAATAATAATATAGTTTTATAGATGCAATGAAAACATGAGGTCCTTGGATGGCGGATAGTCCTCGAATGCACCAATGTGGAGAGACTTACCGAACCAGTCCAGACGCAGTTGGAATTTGTTTTTGCTTTTTCACAAAGGTAGACACAGTTTTAAGGACTTGGCCTTCCAGGACAGTGAACAACATTTAATTTTCCCTCAACTGCATCCACGTTTCCCTCCCATGAGATTCACCCTCTTTCCTCAACAACATCATCTGAAGAGACTGAGTGTGGAGAGACGACCAATCAAATATCAGAATGACCAAGAATCAGCCTGTACTGAGTGACCTCATCCCATAAAATCCCACCAAAAAGGGCCGTATAGAATTGTTGAACTGACGCCACCCCTCTGCTTTGCTTTCCTTATTAATCGACATCCCACCGGTTTACAGTCTGTAATTTGTTCCGCTGCATTGGGCTTCAACGAGAAACACATCCCATTAATGAGGTAAAGATGACATTTTATAACACCGTTTTTTATTGTGGAACTAGAAAAATGCCTTTTTAATCCTTTTAGATAACATCCCCCGGTCATAATGTGCAGCTATTTAACAATATATGCAAACGAATTACAAAGAAATCTTAATTTTCTTTTACTCTAAATCCAATCATCTTTTTTTCCTGTAAAACAAAATATGACGTACCAAAACTAGTACCAAATAATTTCAACCAATACAATCATGACATCTATCCATTAATCAATCTGCAGCTTATACTTCTGCAAAAATAAACCGACTTACGTCACTGAAGTGAGGTTTTATAGTAGCGACTATGCTATGCGTTGATGCTAACCCACTATGCTATGCGTTGATGCTAACCCTCTGAACCGGCGGGATGGAAAAGCATTGTTTCTTGAAACAACCGCCAAAACTACACCGTTTATCACAGCATGAAGTTGTAAAAAACACCGGACAGAAATTCAGTGAATCTTTGACTGAACTGCTTGCTCAAATATTCTGTATCACTGGGGAATACAACACATGGTAGTAAATAAAGATCCTATCACTTCCGTTTCACGGGGACTTTAATGGCCCAGAACCAGTGTGATCCTTTAAAGCTGTATTTTAGAGAATAAGTGGAAGTAAATGGCTGCAAGTGAAGTGAGATATGCTACCTGGAACAAAGTTAGCCCGGGTTAAAAGTTCGGTCCTGCAGGGGGCACCAGATATGTGGCGGTTTGCACTTTAGGTTATTTCAAACAATCCAACACAAAGCATGACGGGTTGAATCGGACGAGAGCCAAAGGCCTCGAGCGTGGACTCACTTGTCTTTCCCGTCTCAGCCTGCCGGATGCCCTCCACGTCCGGGTAGACGGGAACAACAGCCACATCGTAGACGGTGTCTGAGTCCAAGTTCCTCAGGATGATGGTGGTGGTGCCTCCTGACACCTCCTCCTGTTCAGAGAAATGTCGAAACCTCCGTCAGCACGATTTAATCTCGTAACGGTGAGAATGTGAGCCCACAGGGAAGCGAACAGCCAGATTGAGACATTTGGAGGCCTGGATGTAACCTCGTAAACACTCCAGGGACGTCGTAGTGAATGAAGGCAGTTTGTACCATGATTTGAGTTCCTCCTGGTTGAGCAGCGTAGAAGACCTTGTAGTTGCGGACGTTGCCCACCGCTGCATCCCAGCGGGCCGTCAGAGTGCTGGTGGTCGGGTCGATCACCTGCAGGTTCTTCACTCCACCCAAAGGATCTAAGGAGGAGTCATCGATCAATCAACTAGTTAATACTTCTGCATATCCAACATGTCTTAATCGTAAAACGATACACTCAAAATATCCAAGTGGAAACTTCCAGGTCTTAAAAGTGAAGCCAATGTTTGTATAGAAGTCTATGAGAAAATTACTCTACTTCTCTCTTGATTTATTCCCTCAGTAAACATTGCAAACATGAGTTTATGTCTCAAACTCTAGTTTCAAGTCTTCTTCAATACAGCATGATGTTCATTTAGTAAATTATGGTCCATTTAGAGTCAAACAGACCATAAAGAGGGGATGCTTTAGGGGCGGGGCTACAGGGTGATTGACAGGTCGACACCACAGCGTTGTCCGGTCTTGGGAGTTGTTTTGTGTTTTTATCCTACAACTTTAACTCTTTCACGCTGTGTTTTCACTTCATGAAAGTTAATAGAAACATTTTAGTTGCCTAAAAAGGTCTTATTTAGCCTTCGGTTGTACTTAGCTCCTCCCTCTCTCGTCACTTCTGGTTGCATAAAGCCAAGATGGCGACGGTCAAAATACCAAACTCAAGGCTTCAAAACAGTCCTCAAACCAATGGGTGATGTCACGGCGACGACATCCACTTCTCATATTCAGTCTAATGGAATATAAATTCTGAATATTCTCATTGGGGATATAACATTAGCGTAGTCACTGTGTCGGGCTGAATGGGGTATTGTTGGAGGTCTTTGCATCGCTAGTTCACAGTTAAAATGTTTAAGATAATATGAATACTTTTCAATGTTGGCAGATCAAAATATCCTCTCATCAGATGCCAGTAAACGTTCCTCATCTTTACTAACTGCCTGGTCAGTTTGGTTTCGGGAAAGTTTTTAATTGGCTCGTAAAGAGAAACTTACCTGACATATTTCCTTTGAGAAAACGGTTTCCATCTTTTCATTGTATTTGTAGGTTGAGTTGGGTTCTACATCACCAACATTTCTCACATATAAAAAGGTATTTTTATTTTCTAATTTAATCAGCATTCCTGAACTCACCTGGAAGAACTATATTTTATGGTTGAGTCTCATTTCTTCTGGTTTTACTGGTGTTTTTATATTTTACTGTCATTCGATGAGTCACAAGTCTTTATTAGGTCAGCTGGTGAGCTGAAGATATGTTTTGGGCCCATGTGGGCAATAAAGTTGTATTTTACTCTATTCTATTCTTTTTTCACGTTCATGAGCTCTGGCTTGGCGTTGTTCTTCTCTCGAGGTCAAGGCCACTTCCTGCAGCTACAAATCATCTGAACTCACTTGTCTTCCCGTTTGCTGACTGCGAGTTGCCCTCCATCTCTTCGTAGACCGGCACCACGGTGACGACGTACTCGGTGTTGGGCTCCAGGTTCTTCAGGACCATGGAGGTGCTGGTTCCGTGCCCCTGGTCCTGGTCGAGGAGAGGAGAAAACCACTTTGAACTGGGTTGAACTCTGAGATTTGGAGAACTCGTAGAAAATGAATAAGGGATTTGGCCGACGCAGAGAGACTCTCTGAGCAATGTCACAGTTTAATGTGTTGCGAGCCCAGTTTCTTGGACGCAGCTTCGCTCGGTAACCGTCTTCGTGCAGCTCGGTAACAGAACAGCAGAAGCTGCGAGATGAAGACGGATTCAAGGAGAAAGCTTCCACTTCACAAACTGTCCAGAGACGGTTTGGACCTTTTTCACGTAATCTAATAGTAAGTCCTGAGATCTGCCAGAGAACTGAGAGAACTTCAGTGGTCTCCAAATGAAATCATCTCATTTCACAACATTCCTTAAATCAAGTGACATAAACTTGAGATTAATTAAATGGCCCCCGTTGAGATATTATCACTGCTTCATAGAGATCAGTTGGAGATTACTTTAACTCTCCCACACGCTACTCTCAAATGTTTTCCATTAACTTCTGAGGGCAAAAACAACATACTGTGGTTTTTATCTTTTGATAACTTGATATTGCTCTTTTTCCAGAACAAGAAAAGAACATTATTGCACGAAACTGTTTTGGAAACAAAAGTAATTGTCTCACGCCACCGGCTTCTTCCCACTTGTGTTGACAAGCCAAAACCCAGATTAAGCCATCTGCTTGTACAGAAGGAGAAGGAGAAGGAGAAAGAGAAAGAGAAAGAGAAGAAGAAGAAGAAGAAGAAGAAGAAGAAGAAGAAGAAGAAGAAGAAGAAGAAGAAGGAGAAGGAGAAGAAGAAGAAGAGGAAGAAGGAGAAGAAGAAGAAGAAGAAGAAGAAGAAGAAGAAGAAGAAGAAGAAGAAGAAGAAGGAGAAGAAGAAGAAGGAGAAGATCACTAATAAAGTCACTGGTAAAGTCACTGGTAGAGTCTCTGGTAAAGTCTCTGGTAGAGTCTCTGGTGAAGTCTCTGGTAGAGTCTTTGGTAGAGTCTCTGGTAAAGTCTCTGGTGAAGTCTCTGGTAGAGTCTTTGGTAGAGTCTCTGGTAAAGTCTCTGGTGAAGTCTCTGGTAGAGTCTCTGGTAGAGTCTTTGGTAGAGTCTCTGGTAGAGTCTCTGGTAAAGTCTCTGGTAGAGTCTCTGGTAGAGTCTCTGGTAAAGTCTCTGGTAGAGTCTCTGGTAGAGTCTCTGGTAGAGTCTCTGGTAGAGTCTCTGGTGAAGTCTCTGGTGAAGTCTCTGGTAGAGTCTCTGGTAAAGTCTCTGGTAAAGTATCTGGTAGAGTCTCTGGTAGAGTCTCTGGTAGAGTCTCTGGTAGAGTCTCTGGTGAAGTCTCTGGTGAAGTCTCTGGTAGAGTCTCTGGTAGAGTCTCTGGTGAAGTCTCTGGTAAAGTCTCTGGTAAAGTATCTGGTAGAGTCTCTGGTGAAGTCTCTGGTAGAGTCTCTGGTAAAGTCTCTGGTGAAGTCTCTGGTAAAGTCTCTGGTGAAGTCTCTGGTAAAGTCTCTGGTGAAGTCTCTGGTAAAGTCTCTGGTGAAGTCTCTGGTAAAGTATGCAACACAGAGGCTCAGAGAAACCACAATGAAAGGCAGATGCAGTGACAATAATAAAAGATAAATACTGGTCAGTTACTGAGAGACAGAGAGTTTAACTAACTTTAGCTAAAAATCCTCAAAGTGGTTGAAAAGAAACATTTCTTATTTCACATACCAGCCAGTCATAAAACCCAAGACACTAATGAGGCCTGGATGAAGTTCTCTGGTAGAAATCCCACATCTGGAACTTACAAACGCCGACAGTTACATAAAAACTGGCAGAGTTCTGCCTGTTAAGTGTGTCTTTGTCTTTCAGGAACCGCGTTGAACCCGGTGACACCGACTCTCTGAGATGAGGAAGACTTACCACGCTCTGCTCTCCTCCGGCGGCGGGCACCCAGGTCACGATGTACTCGCGTACGTTCCCCTCGGCGGGCTCCCAGCGGGCCTTCAGGGTGCTGGTGGTGGGATCGGTCACCTGCAGGTTCCTCACGAAACCCAGCGGCTCTGAGCGGAGACACGGAGACAGGGAGGCGGAGTCAGGGAGGCGGAGTCAGGGAGGCGGAGTCAGGGAGGCACAAGGAGTCAGGATCTACTCCGAAGGTCACGGCGGTCCAGATGTTGACCGGTGTTACGGTTAAATGGAAAAAGCTCCTAAAAGCAACTGTTTTATGCCATTAATTTATAACTATTTCATAATTAGTGTGTTTAAACTATTTTATAATTACCACGTGTATAAATTGTACCAAGACATTGAATTAAGGACGTTATACGTCCAATTCAAAGAAATCGCAGGAGGTCTCGCGCAACCGGAAGCAGAACTGCTCACGGTCGCAGCAGGATGACGCACTAAAAATGCGTCACATGGGACGAGAGTTACGCAACGGGACCAGACGGAAGAGGAGCTGTTTGCGCAATTAAGTTTCATGAGACATTTTTCTTATTTTTCATATCGTGTATTTAAGGTGTAATTGCGTCTTGAGTGAATACATACGGAGCAAAGACGGTATTCCTCACACCAGCTAGAAAAAAAAGCTCTGCGTTCTACTCTGAACTCCCCGCTAACCCTGAGCCTACAAAACGTAGCAGGTAGAGAAGATTTCAACCAAATAATCTCAGTACTTCTTCACTTTTATTAGTGGAATACATCTCCACACTTCACTCCTTTGACCTGTTTTTATTTGGAGAATAACAACAATAAGAAAAATGATTGACACTACTGATAAAGTACAAATTTACTAAGAAACAAAGCTACTGAATCAAATAGAAATGAGTCATGGTTTTGTTAACATGTGACTACGTAGCTTTGCATCACCCTCATTCCCACTAAACCAAAGTCTCTTTATGTCTAATTTAAATATCTGTATATATGTTCTCTGAGTGTATGGAGCTAAAACTTCCATTGCATTGCGCAACACTGTGTTGTAAAATGACAAATAGATGAACCTTGTTACTAATAACTATTTCATAAGAGACTCTGAAGGAGGAAACATCATGGAGAGACGTTTCTGCCCAATAGCACAGAGGTCGCTAACGTTAGCTTTTCACTTATAAAAGTGGAGTTTTATTTGTGACGAACAAAACATTTAAGAATCATAAATGTTGATAAATTAGATTATTTTATGTAATAATCCAGAAACCTAATGGGAGAATTGCCACTGGCTGTTAGATACTCCACGCTACGTCATCGTCTGCCTCTTTGTTTCTTTTCTTTCTCTCTTTCTTTGCATCAGGGCTTCGACCCTTCAGACGCCGTCGCCCGTCCTGAAGCAGCTGCTGCTCAGCGAGGCGCTCGGGCGCTTCTTCACGGTTCACGGAGGCACTTGAACTTCCGTAAAACCCTGAACGCCACGCAGCCAATAGCCCACGTGCACAGATACTCACTCGTCTTCCCCGTGTCGGTGAGACTGGGCCCGTCTCCCTCCGCGTAGACGGGCACCACGGTGACGGTGTAGCGGGTGTCCGGCAGCAGCTTCTCCAGGACGGTTTTGGTGGTGCTCTCAGACACTTGCTCCTGCAACAACAACAACAACAACAACAACAACAAACACAGGTGGTGAACTCCAACGCACTGCAGAGCTGCCCTTTAACAAGAGGCGAAATCCAGAGCCCTGACCTTTGACCTCCCGCAGGCGGAGAGACAAACCTTCTCCCTCGAGGATCGGAAGAGTGTCACAAAACTTTGTACTGAAATGAGTATTTGACTTCTGTTTTTGCGCCGAAGTTCTAAATATTTTATGACGTTTTATTTATTATTGTCGCTGATGTTTCATAACTCTGTCTCTTAAAATAGTTTTTAGTTTCTCCACTAAAACATTTACATTTAAAGTTTGACCCAACACACTTAATTAAAAGATATATTTAATTTATTATATTTTTATATTTTTCTTTTACTTCAGACAAAAAACTAAATGACATTTTAAACAACTATAATATTTTTGTGATTAATCTTAAATGTGAAAATCTTTGTTTATATTTTGTGCGTAACGTTTTTCCATTTTCTGTATAAAAACGGTGAGATATAAAAAAAAAATCCCTGACTCAAATAATTCCAGTTATTTACGGATGTTTGCTGTTTTTATTCTTAACTGAAGAAGCAACATCAGAACATTCAAACTCTGCTGAAGACGTTAAAGGTCCGTTGAATGCACGTCCACGTGCTGACTGGAGGCAGGAGTTACGTCATCAGACGAGCGTTTCTAAACACACGAACCTTCAGTCAGCTGTTATCTCTCGGCTCTTCACGGTCTGAAGACGCGTCTCATTTAACAGGATTTACACGTAGTTATTCTCTCCAGAAATACAAACCGCACATTTTCCACCTGCCACGCAGCGATGAAGGATGCTCTCTTGCGAAGAGGATTTCGGAGCTATTATGTGTGTCATGATGGGATTATGCTGTCAAAGAGCATGACATCACCAAAGCCCCGCTGAGCCCTTTGATCGTTTTGTTTCTTTTGAAGAATTGAAACAAAGTCTGACCGCTTTTTTATTAACTTCTGCTGCAAAACCTATTACGTTTGTATCTTTTTTTTAAATCTATATATTCTCTATATGTTACTTCTCAAAATGTGGCCGTGTTCATTTTTTTTTTTTTTATGCAAAGCATTGAAAGCGTTCCTCTGAATTCTCTCTCGCCCAGTTAACGTCCTCATCAGTCAGAAGAGCGTGACGTCACAATGATCACAACAAAACGCTGTGCTGGTCTGAACTCAGTGTTCTACTACTGGGTTATTATTTTAGAGATAAAAGAGCTAATCTCAGTCTAAAAGCCTCTAAAACTTAAATAAACTCAACTTGAATCAATTAAATTAAACTCATCTTAACTCAAGTTAGCTTGACTTGATTTCAGTTAACTCGACTAAACTCAAGTAAACTCAAGTTAATTGAGCTAAACTTGAGTTACTTCACTTCACATCTCGACTCAAACTAACTTGTCTCAACACAAGTTAACTTAACTCAACTTACAGCAAGTTAAATCTGCTCCAGTAGACTTAACTTAACACAGGTTAACTCGTCTAAACTCAGGTTAACTCAGCTCAACTGTTCTTAAATTACCGCTACTCCACTAGAGTTAACTCTGCTCAAGTTAACTTAACTTGACACCCTTTATCTCAACTAAAGTCAGTTTAACTTGTCTCAACTCAGCCCAAGTTAACTCAACTAAATACAAGTTAACTTAACTCGACTCTACTTAAATTAACACTGCCCCAGTTAACTTAACACAAGTTAAATCAACTAAACTCAGGTTACCGTCTCAACTAAGCTCAAGTTGACTCAACTAAACTCAACTTAACTCAAGTTAACTCAACTAAACTTAACTCAACTTAACTCAACTAAACTCAACTCAACTCGACTAAACTCAACTTAACTTGACTTCACATTACTGACATCGTCTAAACTAGGCTTTTTTGTATTTTTATTTCATCTAAGATGTTTCTGCAAAACTAAACAAAGGAGGAAAGAGGATCTTACCACAATCTCCAGTCCTCCATCCACAGGAACGTAGATCACTTTGTAGCCCTGAACGTTGCCATCAGCAGGATTCCAGTTCACAGTGAGCGTGGTGATGGTCGGGTTGATCACCTTCATGTTGCCCACTCCGCCCAAAGGCACTGGGAGCGGCGGGACAATGATTGTTATTAAAGTATTGTTATAATCCAAATATATTTGACTTAAAAAACCTGATCAAACAAAGAGTAACTTACGCGTCTTTCCGTTCTCCGACTGGCGTTTTCCCTCCCTGGCTGGGTAGACCGGTAACACCGACACTGTGTACGGCGTGTCGGGCATCAAGTTCCTGAGGATGATGTTGGTGGTGCCGGTGGGAACCTGTTCCTGTTCACAGAGATGGATAACATGAAGGTAATTTAGACTCCTAACCGGCCTCCGTGTCTGGTTTAGTCCTCAGACCTGTGTTCAAAGAGCCTCACCATCTCCTCTTGGCCGCCAGCAGTCGGCACGAAGAAGACCTTGTAGAGCCGAACGGCTCCGTCAGCCGGGTCCCAGTTCACGGCCAGAGAGGTCATGGTGGGGTCCGTGACCCGCAGGTTCTTCACTCCTCCCAGCGGCCCTAAGCAAGAAGACAGGTCGGGTTTTAAGAGAGTATTTTAATATCGTGAGATTAAACCTGTTTTTATCATGACTGACTTGTGTTTAAGGGGTTGTCCGTGTACCAGCGAGTCGGGGGTTAGTTTAAAGGCCTTAACCCAGCCGAAGCTGACGAATAAAAATATTTTAAAATTATCTCATTATAAATATATAGTTTAGATTAATTCAGTTTTAGTTCAACTAAACCTAACTTTAATGAACTCAACTTGAATCAATTTAATTTAAACTAATCTCAACTCGATTTAAGTAACTCAACTGAACTCAAGTTAACTAGGTTCCACTTAACTTAACTCAGCTCAGCTCAAGTTAACTTGATTTAAGTTAATTCAGCTAAACTTGATTTACTTAATGCATCTCGACACAAATGTAACTTAACTCAACACCACGCGAGTTAACTCTGCTCCAGTTTACGTAAATTAACACGGTGGACGTGATAAATAAAAGACACAAAAATACAAATTCCTCAAGTTTGCAACAGTTGGAACCCTTTTTCAATAAAAGGTTTGAATAGATTCACAGGCAGAGGACCAACTACCAGTTCCACCTGTTAAACAGTTGCAGTGTTTATGTCTTGGGCTTTTATTGTGAAAGGTAAGAAAAGAAGGAGTGGATTTTGGTCTGTGCTGCCTTTGTCAAGGTTGAAAGGAGCAATAAAGTTTATCGTCTTGGTTCGGACTACGGAGCCGCCGGGTTATTGTTCTGTAACGGCTCAACTCCAAACCCATGGCTACACTAATATGTGTACTGTGGATTTTTGATATGTCCATTTTGCACATTTGATGGTAGAAAAGCTTCATTCCAAAACTTATGTAGACATTTGGATTCATCTTACTAAAAAGGGCTCTCAGTGTGTATATGAATATATATAAATCCTTTTCTGAAAGTACGTTTTAGAGTTGAGCCACTCTTTTGTTTCGGTTATTTTTACTTTCTTTCCAAACATTATTTAATAACTGTTGATGTGTCGCAACACAGAAGAAATGGATCACCGAGTACATTTTAATTTGACCTTTTACTCAGAATGAAGACTTTCTTGTGACATTTTGTGTCTGTTTATTTGAATGGACAACCCAATAATGCGTCTGAAGGGACTTAATTAAACTGGTTGAACTTTAGCCGAGGTCAGTGTTCAGTCTTACTCGTCTTTCCGTTCTCGGACATGGTCTTTCCGTCCCCAACAGCGTACACCGGCACCAGAGAGACGCTGTACAGGGTGTCAGGCTTCAGGCCTCTCAGGATGGTGTTGGTCGTCCCTGCAGACACTGTTTCCTGAGATCAACAACAAATCACAACAATTAGCTGCTTCCAAACCCAGACAGAGCAACAAGCGTGCAACTAGAAATAACTGTGGAACGTCAGTGTTTACGACATCAGCAGCTTTCAATACGCCTTTGAGCAGTGGAGTTGACCCCCAGTTAACCTCTCCAGTCCAGCTACGCTCCAACTGGTTATAGTGGGCTAGCCTGAGGGCTGTTTGACTTCAGCCAATTGAAAACGGCTGTGTAACGTCGCATTAAATTAGCTGTTATCAACATTCATGACTGAATCAAAGGAGCGTGGTTTTGTCAAGTGATAAGAAAAAGAAAAAAAATACTTTCTTTATAACATTTCATGGTGAAGCACACGTTTGAGTGGAGCGGGGGTTTAAAGATTTAAAAGCGGCAGACGTGTTCGGACACGCGGGTGAACAACGAGGCACCGGGTTCAACGCCGCCCGACAGGAAGTGGCCCTACCAGTCCTACCATGCTCTCGGCTCCTCCGGCGGCAGGAACGTGAATGACTTTGTACTCCTTCACTCGGCCCTCGGCGGGCTCCCAGCGCACGTTCAGCGTGGTCATGGTGGGGTTCAACACCTGCAGGTTCCTCACTCCACCCAGAGGCTCTGACGGAGCAGAAACACAGGCGTGTCATCAGCAAAGAGTCGAGTTATTTACTGCACCGAAGTACTGCTACTTCCCTTTAACACATCTATTTTGGCAGACTCTCTCTCGTAGGGCTCGGCAATATATTATATAATATATTACTATATCGACATCGTGATATGACACATCAAAGGCATTAAAGGCTGCATAACAGGAGAGCGATGTAACTAAACAGACCGTTCTAGCTGTTTGATTATATGCCTTTACCCACTTCGTCATTACATCCACATTACTGATGATTATTTACCAGAAATCTCATTGTGTAAATATTTTGTGAAAGCAACAATGATCAACTCTACAATATAATCCCAATATCAATATCGAGGTAATTGGTCAAACACATTGTGATATTTGAGTTTCTCGATATCGTCTTTTTACGCCACTACATTTTACTTTGTAGATAAAGATTCTATATTCAACATGCCAAAAGCTCGTAAAATATCACCATCACAATTAGTTTCTTTACTTCTTTTCTCTCCACTTTCATTCATTCTTTCAGGTCACCGACACTTATCTCCCAAACGTCCATCTTTCATGAGCTAAAGAAAAATAGATCTGTGTCTTTGTTCAAATCTAAGTAAACCTGAAAAAAATTAATTTGAAGTTACAGTATATCTAACGGTCTTTTCAGACCAAATGCGAATACTTTGGGTGAATAAATCCCACCTCAATTGGAAAAGTAAACAAAAATAAAGCCAATGCAAAAGAATAAAGCAATAAAATAACGACTTTTGCTCATGTGATGAAAAGGAGAAAGGTTTGAAATAACCGGTTATAGTTAATAGACCGGCTCTTACTGGTTTGCCCTTCGCCGCTGATGTCTCTGCTGACGCCGGTGGGGTACACGGCGGCCACGGTGACGGAGTACTTGGTGTCGGGCTCCAGCTTCTGCAGGATGACGCTGGTCTTCTTCCCCCCGACCTGCGTCTGTTCACAGGAGACGAGACACGTTAGACCCGTCTCTGTCCACGAGTGATGTCACAAAACTAACATGTTGGAAGTCAACGTCCTCAGAAAACAAAAAGAGTTACAACAGATAAAAGCTGTAAATATAAAACAGGAAATCATAATTTAGCCGGATTGATTCATTAAAAACTGTTCCTAATATAATTGGACTTGTTATTGTTTATTGAAAGGGGCTCATGTGAAGCCCTGTACCTTCATCTTAAGGATACAGCATGTGGTGATGTTATACATGATTCATACCTTGTATCATTAAAATGAACTCCTTCTTTACCAGCTACATTTAAGTGATGAACACAATAATGAATACATAATTCTAGTACAATAAAATAATATATGTTATTCTGTATAGTGATTACTTTTACTTTTAGTACTTTAAGTATATTTTGATGGTGATACTGAAGTACTTTTACTTGAGTATGATTTTGAATGCTTGCAACAAAGTACTTTTACACTGCAGTATTACGACTTTTTTTGTTTTTTTACTAAGATCTGGGTACTTCTTCCACTACTGGTCATTAGATAATACAAGAATAAAACGTGTGCGTGTACGTTATATTTAGAATATTTATATTTATCTACACTCTCTTCAAAACCTCCGGACTCCTTTGACAAAAACATATATTTTACCTCTCAGGACTCTACTGTTGTTTGTTTGTTTGTTTGTTTGTGTTATTTGGTGACTTTTGTGAATCCAAACTAACTCTTTAAAGTAACACAAGCACAGTAACAGACGGAGGCGGCTGTAGAGTCCTGAGAGGTAAAATAGATGTTTTTGTCAAAGGAGTCCGGTGTCTCTGAGAGAGACCAGCTTCAGCTCCCCGTCTGACAGCAAAGTAAAGACGAACATACTCACTTAAACTGATACAGATTATTTAAGGCGTCTTAAACACGTCGTTGCTTTGCTCCCGTCTGTTTCTACAAACATCTGCTGGAGAAGAAGCTCACACAAACACACTTCTAAACATCACCGCTGTCTCTTTGATTTCTCTAAACCTGTAATCACTTACTCCCGCTGTCATCGCTTCGTCCTCCACAAACTAAACTGAAACTCTGAAACGCACAATAACTCTCTGTGTGTGTTTTGGAGACGGCCGTCGAGCAAACTATTTACATTTCTGAAACCTGAGTAAGTCAAATATTTCTCTGAGAGGGAATCCAAGTAGGCCTCGGGGAGAAAGTCCTGAGCAAACAACTGTGATGCGACAGCGTAAACAGGTTGGTGGAGGGCGTAAACAGCCTGCCAGAGATGAACCAGCCCGACCATGACGTCACATCCACTTCAGTATTCCAGATATTTGGCTGGAGGTTTAATCTCCCAGGGGCTCAAACTTGTGACATGTTGTTTACGGGATGATGTTTAAATCACGAGCAATTCATCATCCCAAGTCGCATCGTTACACAGGCAACAATATTTAAGGAATTTGGCTATTTATAGTTTATTCTACTTATGTTGAATTAAAGAAACGTCTCTTTTGTGCTTTCGGATCTTTTAAATACTGATTGTTTTCTTTACTTTATTGTTTCATGACTTTGTTTTTGTTTGTATTTCTGAGCTGATCTCATTACATTCTAGTGGAAAATCCATTTGCTAAGGACTATTCAAATACACATATATATATATTTGTTTTTTACTTTATTTGGACAAAGTGTTTTTGATGAGGTTCTTAATGAAAGGCAGGTCTGGTGTGATTGACCAACGATGTGTCTGTTCCTCAGAGCGTTGGCTTCTCTTCTCTCAGCTCCTCACAAACACGTCCTCAGACTTTAAAACAGATGGAAAATCATTTCAAGCGAAGCATTTTGTTTCGTCTCAACCAAAAAGCTTCAGAAAGTCAATAGTGTGAACTTCTGCATCTTTACCTCAGCTGTTTGTGTTATTCTCTTATTGATTATTGTAAATACCTCTAAATAATGTGTTTAAACCCACATTCGGGGCTCTAGTGAGTATTTGTATGTGGAACGGAGTACATAAACTAGAGTGTGTTTACAGTGAGGCTCACTGACGTGTTTTAAAGGTAGAGAAGAAGAATTCTGTCTGTTCGTCAGCAGAGAAACGAGACATGGTGGACGAGTGAAGCACGGAACCAAGGAACCATTCAAACAGGGAGCGGACGCAAATCATTATTATTGATATTATTTTGACTTGGCGGAGGTCTGCGCTCTGCGAGTGCCTTTTGAGTTCTTCAAATTTTCTTCTCCGTGGGCGTCCAGTGTGATTCATCCCTCAGTGAGCTAAGAGGAAGACCACCTCGTTCTCCTCCCTTCATTTAACAACAAAGCGCCCGGCGGAGGCTCAGACGGGGCTCTAACAGAAGCTTCACATTATATTCACACAGTCTCTGGAGCGGAGAGGAATCCCTGAGATCACATGACTGGGGTCAAGAGGCCCGGAGAGGACGAGGCCATCGCAGACCCTCAGACGAGGAGATCACAGACCCTCAGACGAGGATATTGTCTGAGGGTCAGACGAGGCCATCGCAGACCCTCAGACGAGGCCATCGCAGACCCTCAGACGAGGCCATCGCAGACCCTCAGACGAGGAGATCGCAGACCCTCAGACGAGGAGATCGCAGACCCTCAGACGAGGCCATCGCAGACCCTCAGACGAGGAGATCGCAGACCCTCAGACGAGGCTATCGCAGACCCTCAGACGAGGCCATCGCAGACCCTCAGACGAGGCTATCGCAGACCCTCAGACGAGGCTATCGCAGACCCTCAGACGAGGCTATCGCAGACCCTCAGACGAGGCTATCGCAGACCCTTAGACGAGGCCATCGCAGACCCTCAGACGAGGCCATCGCAGACCCTCAGACGAGGCCATCGCAGACCCTCAGACGAGGCTATCGCAGACCCTCAGACGAGGCTATCGCAGACCCTTAGACGAGGCCATCACAGACCCTCAGACGAGGCTATCGCAGACCCTTAGACGAGGCCATCACAGACCCTCAGACGAGGCTCTCCTCCTCCGCTGTTTGAGTGAAACAGTCGTAACATCTCAGGAGACACAATACGAGATCTGTGACTCACTGGAGATCTGTCCACGCGGCCGAACGGCAGTTTTTCCTTTCAACTTATTTCTCAAGCTAATCGCCGGCGATGTCATGGCGCGGGAATGCGGACAACGATCTCCACGACAACGATCACCACAACAACGATCACCACGACAACGATCACCACGACAACGATCACCTCGTCCGAGGGTGATTTCAAATGTTCTGTTTCAGGAAAACGTGTGTTTTTGCTTTAAATATAACTGAGTCCATTTCTTCTTTTAATCCGTCGAGTCTCAGAGGAATGACTCAGCCACGTTTATCCGACAGTCGGAGGATTTTCCTTTCATCGTGAGATAAATGTGGTTGGTTGTGTTTTAAGAGGTTTATTTGTTTTTTTAAATATTCTCCCTCATTTGGGTTAAATTATGTGATATCAAAGACGTTTTATTAAACTCAGAACTCAAAGCGTTTTTTACTTATAAAACAAACACACACTCTTGTTTTCTTTCACTTTTAAAAACATTCTAGAGAATATTAAGCCAACAACTTAACAAAATATTGAATATTGTGAGTATTGGCAGCAAAAAAAGGTAAATTTGTCCGAGAATACCTCCCTAAGAAGTGGAGATACAGGAGAGTGTTTTCTTCACAATCAGTGCTTTAAGTTTACTTTAAGAATACTTCTGATACTTCATACTTTCATATGAATACATATTAAACCGTAGGACTTTTAGCTGTAATGGAGTTTAGTTTTATTGGTACTTTAATAACAGACTTGTGTGACGAATACATTGTTTATTCAACTCTGAAAAACTCAAACATTCCTAACTTCAAAATATCTATTTTATGAAACGATGCAGCGTTTGTCTTTTAATCCATTTGGCTTTTCTTTTTGCTAATTTATTCTGTTTTGGTCCCAAAAGAGTCTTTCAAGACCTCAAACGGTTTACACATCATTGATTTGCTTCTATATGTGCGTTGGGACTCGTATCACAAACTCTCGTAACAGATTTATGTCACGTCGGGGACGTTCCCCGGCACGGAGTCGAAAGAAAACCTCCAATTTTAGTATCGCAGCAGGAACATCCACCCTAAAGAGGAATCCAGTCGTATTGTTCCTCTGACCCTCGACTCACACACGACGCTGTGTTCGCTCACAGCCGCGTGTCGGCGGGACAGAGGGATTCGTTTCCTGGTAAAACCTCACGCTCTACAAAGGGTGTGTGTGTGTGTGTGTGTGTGTGTGTGCTTTTAGGGTGCATTTCATGTGAATTCTGCTACATTTACATCAGATTCATCACTTGAATATAAAATAAAAACGTTGTTTTAAATCAAATATTCTGCCTTGTTTTGATTTTATTTTCCCAAAAAACTCTGGTCTCGCTAAAATTAGGAATGTATCGTATTGAGTCATATTTTTTGTTTAATTTATAAAAAATACCAATTAGTTGACCCATTATTAAACTAACATATTAATTTCTACATATGCCATACTGCACTGTAACTTCAATGAAACTTCACCGTAACCTTTATATCACTGTCTTCTATTTTCAGAAATTTCATTAAACATACATTATTATTTTTGTGTCTGCTTTTTTCCCATTCATATGAAAAAATTACTATCTCATATTAACGTACATCCACAGATATGAAACAGTAAATACAATAAATGTGTCTATACTAAATAAAATAAGTATAAAATAAATCTAAGGCAGTGTAGAAACATTGCTTTTGACTTTATCTTTACACTTTCTTAAAACTCCTGTTTATTGTGGTCTTCTCAATATTGTTTTAAATGCATTTCTATTTTAAGTGTCTGAAAGGTGCTTTATGAAAACATACAAAAAACATGTTTCCCCAATAAATCACCAATCAAGCAATTACATTCCTTAAATCTTTCTCGCCGCGTTTTTATTTCTAAATGTTTTACCGTACGCTGATGACATCACTGTGTTTACACCTCACCCCCAAAAAAATGTGTTATTTGAGATGTTGTTTAAAATGCTGTCCAATGGAGGAGTGCACTCACCGTGAGAGGCTCGCCTCCGCCGACGGGCTTGTAGGAGATCTTGTAGTTCTGGACGTTGCCGGGGGCGGAGTCCCACTTCACCGTCAGCGCGGTCGTCGTGGCGTTGAAGACCCTCAAGTTCCGAGGAGGCTGAGCCGGCACTGAGAGCACACGGGGGATTCCAGTGAGACGGAGAGAAAGATCAGTGCATCCTGTGATGGGTTAGCGATGGTGATGATGATGATGATGGTGATGATGGTGATGGTGATGATGATGATGGTGGTATTGAGGATGAAGATGATGCTCCAACAATCTCGCAGGTCACAAAAAAAGCTGCGAGGGTCAGATTTAGGATGGAAGCAGCTGTGTGGAGCTGGAGGTCGGCAACTTTTCATTCAAATCATTTCTCTCAACGGTTAGTGCCAGATTAAAAACTGCCCCTTCAATAATTGGGATTTATACGGGTAACAAGCAACAATCTATAAAGGAAAACTTTGAGAATTTGGGATTTGAGATTGTATCAATAATGGAGGAACTATAACAAATGAAGGGATTATAACAGGTACATTTAGAGTGGCGTTACAACTATTTCAGGGTTTGTAACATACTTTTTCGGGGGGAAGAATAGCACATTTTGTGAATATTGTAAACAAGAAATTAAATAAAAAATTAAATAAAATTATTGAAAAATTTTATTTTAGAAATTACATCTAAGGGGACACTAACAAATATTTGTATTGTACCAAATAAATGTAAATAGGCTTGGCATTATAGTAAATAAATAAATGAAGGTGATACTATAACACATTTTAAAAGGTTGATTACAGGTTAAGGACTTAAACAGAAATATACTTGTTGAATTAAAAGTTCACCGAGCCTCAAACCCCACAGCAGAAACACGACAACGCAACGACATGCAGCAACGTTAATGTGACGACTGAGGGGAACTCTGGTGAAGGATGAGGGGAACTCTGGTGAAGGATGAGGGGAACTCTGGTGAAGGATGAGGGGAACTCTGGTGAAGGATGAGGGGAACTCTGGTGAAGGATGAGGTTACCGTGACAACGGACATGTTACGATGGCGAGATGGTGACGGATGGGCAACAGAAACAAAATGAATTAGAACAATCGTTCACGTGGGCGGGAGGACGACGCGTCACACGTCGACTTCCACACATTTAAAGCTCCGAATCTACGTTCACACCACGAGCGACAGCAACGTCCAGCGAGAGCAACATTTTATTATTTTTTTTTATAATCTTTGTTGACGCGACGCGATGGAATCAGAGAGCCTTAATGTTCGGTGTTCAGATGAGAATCAACACGCTTGTTTGTGCAGCTTCCTGCAGCTGTTTCCATAACTGCTATAGTTTTAAAACCTTCGATGCAACGTACAAAATATTGAATAAAAATGTCTGTGACAGCAGTAACGTGGCAGCCGTAGCTAGCTGACAGACTACTGCTGCCTGTGACGGTCATTTTAGGAAGCTGTTGCGTCATCATGTATCGTTGGGGTACCATTTAATAATGACTGCAGTTAACTTTAATAACATTATGGTAATTTATGACGCAAGTCAGTAAACAATAATTCACGACAACGTGTCCTGATGTAATAAAATAGCAATAACCAAGTTCTTTATTTTCTACTTCAGGACACTTCAGAGTGCATTATCATGTTTATTAAATGGTAAATGTTAAAAACAGGTTCAATTACAATTGTTCCAAGTTGTTTTTCTATATTTCTATTGGCCAATGAAGTGACTGGCTTTGCTTTATCAGTTATTTTAACAGTGTAACATGGCTATGTTTGAGATGTACGATGTACAGTACAACGAGCGGCGCTACAGTAGAGCTGCTTAGCTTTCCCGAAGAAACTCGATGATTAAGAGACAAAAAGAAGCTGTGACCAACATTTCTTTGGTTGCAGAAAACCAACAAACGTCCATCAACCTGAGTTGCTCGCGGTGTGAACGCACAGGGCAGCGCTGAGATGAAACATGCAGTTAAGACAGAAAGAGTGTCCCTCGTGGACGTTACAATGAAAAGGAACCTGTCCTCCTCTCACGACATACCATCCGGAGCCTTTAACACTGGAGAGAGACGTCGAGAAAACAACATTGTTATTATTTCAAAGTGAGTGACATCTGCGGGTGTGAAATGGTTGTTGTTTTTTTTTTTAGGGCGCTCGTGGGTGCTTACGCGTGCGCTCGCTCCCCATCAGGTCCTCGCTCTCCGACTCGTCGGGGTAGATGGCCGTGACGGTGATGGGGTATTCGGTGTCGGGGTCCAGGTTCTCCAGGATGTGGGAGGTCTCGTTGCTGTTCAGGATGGCCTGGTGACGGAGGCGGAAGCAAGAAGAACTATGGTCACGGGGGGAATTATGTCGTAGCGCTCGGACATGATGAACATAATAAACTACGGAGGCTCTTTGGAGTTTAACAGAAGAAGGTAAGTTCAACCGAATGCTGAATGAGACATTTATAGGAAACCAAAATGTTTCTATCAA
>JACSYO010001334.1:117500-140000 GCA_016806645.1 Ophiodon elongatus | reverse complement strand
ATGCAAAGAATTTATCAGACTAATTAAAGTGAAGCTTGTTACTATTGTTTGAATAATCTGGTGTTAATGGGCCGAGTTCTGATTGGCTGGCAGCTGTCCACTCATTTCTAGTAACAGCCGAGTGGAACCAGATGATCTTTTTACGAGTGGTTTTATTGTTGGTGCCTTTTGTTTTATCCACAGTTACTTCTGTTGTTCCTCCGTCAGCCGTTTCCTCTCCTGGAGACAATAACTGAAGAACTAACAATAGCTGACGATAGCTAACGATAGCTAACGATAGCTAACGATGGCTAACGATAGCTAACGGGGGAAACAAAAGCTGAATCTTCTTCCTGTTCCAAACGCCCACACTGTCTTTACTCTTGACAATGTTTACTTCTTAAAGGTAAGTTAAAGCTCAACACTTGACCTTTAAATTGCCTTTGAACTGACGGTAAAGCAACGAGGCAGAGCCAAAGAGCTTGGAACCCGGGTTATTACTGTAACCAATAAATAGGCCAGAACAATTCAAAAACTTGTCAGGATTTTAAAACTCTTAAAAAAATGTTATTCCTGGACGATCAAAAGCTCCAGAAGAGCTAATAAATGGACCTTGAGGTGAAATTATTTGTTTTTTTACCAAGAATTACATTTCGTACTGCTTCTTTAAATGTTGCTTAGGAATTTATAAATACAGAAACTAAGTAATTAAGTATATTTTAAACAGAAAAGCAGAGAAAAATATGTGAATTATATTGTTTTTCTAATGGTTTCATGAGAAAGATAAGCAGCCGGAGATAAATACATCTGAATATTTCTCAGGTCAGAGAATATCAGGAGTTTTTCCATTTCGGGGGAGAGCTTAGTTAAAGTAAGCAGCAGTGGGGAGAAAAACAACCCTCTTCAGGCATGAGTCCAAAGTGTGGGCTTCTTCGAGAAGTCTCTAATCCGTGAGAGGAGTCGAGCTGCAGCGTGTCATCCATCAGAGCCTTCTGGAAAGGTCTCGCGGCGGGGGGGGGACGACTGTTTGTCCTCCGCCGACATCCGAGTGAGAGACGCCGAGTCCTCTGCCAGCGGACCGCTTCTCTCGGAGCGATCGGCCAACAGAGCCGAGCTGCCGCTGTAGCTCTGGACTCTTTCCCAGAACCAAAGCCATCGCTCAGCTTCGGGACTCGTCACGCTCTCGCCGAAGCTTTTATTGTTGAACTTACAAACGAGTATTGCATCCCGTACGCTTCAACCCATCTAGACTTTGTAGTCGGGGTTTGAGCCGACGCCGCTCGCCATCCCAAAGCAAACGAAAAGCTACACGATAAAGACTTTCCTGCTCGTCTACGAAACCTTCCCAACCCGAGACAGAGGACTAAATGTTTAAAGTTCCTCTTCTGGCATCGATTCAACCCCCTAAAAACACATTTATTCGGAAGTCTACACCTTTGGCTCATTTAATATGCGTCTCTCGGTAGCGGTTGACCAACATGTCGGCTCCGGCTCGCTGTGATAAATGGATGGAACAAGATTTTGTGGCAGAAAAACATCTGTTTTTCTGGTTCGTTCTTCTCAACACAGTGTTCTGGAAAAACTTGAGTTTTCTCTGGAAGTTTGGCTTCTCGTCTGACACCAACCCGTTCTCGCTCACGGATCCCGACATTGGTCCGTTCCCCTCGCCGTTAGTCAGCGCGCTACGTACCGCTCTAGGATCGTTCATCACATGCATAGCCGTAGCATTATGCTAACGATATGCAAAGCCTCTCTGCCCGCGGTGTGTCTCGTAGCATTTAAAAACACTAACAAGGTTAGAAACTACATCTTTCATCGTAGGGGGGTTAGACTGCTGTAAGGCCCCGATTAACTACAACCGTGTACATTTTTAATGGTTACTCTCCAATTTATCTGCAGCTGATGATTATATTCTGGGGCAATTAATGCGTTTGTTATTTTTTTCAGATTTTCCGATTGTGAAAAAATTTCCAAAACCAAAATCCGTTCCGTTTAAATTGAAAAAAAGCAGCAAAATCCTCATATTTAGGAAGCTGAAACCAGACAGTATTTGGTGTTTTTGCTTAAAAGAATCATTTCACATCCACCACTTCTGCACTTTTAAAGCTAAATTGAAAGGTAAACAGTTTTTACTTTGTTCACAGCTCTTCTTTTGACCTTTAACCTGTTGTGTTTGGGAGTGTTGTACCTGTGTGTGTTTTGTACATTGAGGTATTACTGAGGAGACAAAGAGCTGGACCTTACCTCCTTCAGGTCTCCGTCCTCCGGTCTGTAGGTGATCATGTACTTGCGGACGGCTCCGGGAGCGGCGTCCCAGTAGAGCCTCATGGTGCTGTGAGTCACGTCGGTGATCCTCAGGACGCCGGCAGGAAGAACGGGCACTGAGGGAGGACAGGGAGGGGGAGGGGGAGGGAGACGGGGACGGGGTAGGGGGACGGGGGAGGGGGACGGGGGAGGGGGACGGGAACGGGGAGGGGGGACAGACAGTCAAACGAGCATCGCGACTCAAGTGTGAGCAACATTTACGTTTCCTCAAAACGTTCGAGAAGACATTCAAAAGATGCAGACTGACTTCAGAACTTACATCTGCTCTCAATCCGAAGCATGAAACTCCAGGAAGTGATGGACGAGATCCAGTGCTTATAAAAACAACCGCTACATTCTGTTGAACCTCTCCTCTTCTCTAGTAAACATTTTAAAAGGGCGAAGATATCGGTGACGTTTTCAAATACTTTTTAACGTTCCTTCATAATTACTGGTTGTGTTGTAGCTCCACGAAGTTCTGGGAACATTTTTACCAACAGAACCTTCTGAGGAAACTGAGCTCTTACAGTGATATGTCTTTTTTAATTAATTTTAATTACATAGTTGAGTCTTATATCTTCTAGTTTCTCTTCCTTTTCTTGTAGGGTTAGTCGTGAATGAACGCATCGGCCCTGCCAACGTCTTTTCCTCAACGCTGTTCACAAAGGTCGAGCGAGTATGTCGATGAGAGCCTCGTGTTTCCTTTAAGTCGTCTCCAGGCAACCGCTACGCGGGCGGTTTTATTGCTCGCAGCCCTCGATCTGCGGAACCCTGGCGAGGCGGTCGAGGTCGGGCAGCGAGCCTCGCGGTCGTTCACAGATCGGGGGGCGACCATCAAGACGTGAGCGTTTCTTTTTTAGTAGCTGTTAAGGAAAATGGCATGACCTTTCCCACGAGGCTCCTTTTGGTCGACTGTTTCTCCAAAACAGGGAAATCACTGAACTGCTGAAGTTGTGGGTGACATTCAGAGCGTAGACTTGAAGCCGAGGATCAGGAGACGTGGAGAATTTATGACGCGAAGCAGTGAAGCTTCTCTGGAGTGTTCTGCTGAGGGATTTTTATGGAGTTTAACCTATTTTCTTAAACCTTTAAAGGTATTTGCATATGAGACATACCCACGTATTGTATATGATTATCAACACATGGGTCTCTCTTCTCTCTTCTCTCTGACCTCTCGCATGCCGAATGAATGAAAACTGCAGTGTTTCTGTAGCGTGAGGTGGTGGGTAGGTCCTTGAGGATTTACTGAGTGTCCATTGGTTAGTTTCATACAAAAATGTTGACGGACACATGAATCCACAAATGACGGCGAGAGGAGGAGCTCGACACCCACAAATCACACGACACGTCGATGCTCCTGGCTCGCTGTGTGAGTCACGTACGATCTCGTGAGAACTAGGACACGGAAGTGGAGAATCTAACGATTCCAACAACATCTCAACCATATCTCTGTGCTGTATTATCGCGGAGCAATTCATTTAAACATCGAGTAAACACTGTGAAAACGCGCCGGTACGAGTCGACCCCAGAGAGTTAAATGGGCATTTTGATAATCTTTCCAGCATGGAAACCCGTCGCTCTTATTTCAAAACCAAGCTTCAGCCGAACGTTGCTTCCCCCGGTAGAGGAGCTCAAACTCATCAGGTAAACGTGACTTACAGGTGACTCCTGTTCCTTCCAGAGGGTCGCTGGCGGCTTCTCCGTGCAGCGCGTAGAGGGACATGGAGTACTGAGTGTTGGGGATCAGCTGCACCAGCTGGACCTCCATTACTCCCCCATCAACACGGATCTGCAGAGGGACACACGGCAAAGACGGGAGTTTGTATTTTGTTCTTTTCACTCAACAGCTGCTGATCCTGTTGCTTCCACACAAACTGAAACTGCACGCTGTAATGCTGAAGATGTAATGTAATCGTAGACTAATGTATTACTTATTGTTCTGATCAACAGCCGCAGAGACGCAGTCGTTGGCAGGTTTTTTTGCAATCAGTGAACAGGAAGTGACCATATCTGGACTGAGGAGGACGTAGAGACGGCGTATACGTCTCTGGTGTCGACCTGTCAATCACCTTGTAGCCCCGCCCCTAAAGCATCCCCTGCTTTATGGTCTGTTTGACTCTAAATGGACCATAATTTACTAAATGAACATCATGCTGTATTGAAGAAGACTTGAAACTAGAGATTGAGACCATAAACTCATGTTTACAATGTTTACTGAGGAATAAATCAAGAGAGAAGTAGAGTCATTTTCTATAGACTTCTATACAACCAGAGGAGTCGCCCCCTGGTGGTCAGGAGAGAGAATGCAGCTTTAACACATGAAGCTTTGACTTCTATACAACCAGAGGAGTCGCCCCCTGGTGGTCAGGAGAGAGAATGCAATGTAAACCAGTCCTTTACCTCGTTCTCCAGCTGAGCCTCGGTGGCGTTGATGGATTTGTAGAGCAGCATGTAGCCGGTGGCTCCGCCCGCCGCGTCCCATCTCACCTTCATGGTGCTGGAGGTCTCGTCGAAAACGTTCATTTTCGTGACTGCTGACAGCGGCACTGAGAGGACAGTCACGGAGAGGAATCACAATCAGTTCAATATATTTTTTTTATGTTTTAATGATATGAATTCAATGCTTTCATGAATTGTCTGAAGAAGACTGAGAGCAGTAATCGGCTTTTCTTTGGATCAAATGAAAGAATCTGTTTTTGGTTTCCTCAGACGAGCAAGTTATTTATTTATTTTTTATTTTTCTTCCTCTTTATAGAAATAAAAATCTATACACTTAAAGACAGATTTAAATCTATAAATAAGGTCGGAGGGAGAATATGAATCCTACTTTCTAAGACTAATATGAGTCATGACTGATGACTGTTTGAGGACGGCCACTAAACCCGGCTCTTTCCGGGCTTCATGTTTGAGTCTCAGTGACGGACTCCAGACGGAGCTTTCAGGAGGACGTCGTGACCTGAACTGAGTGTTACTTTAAAAAGAAACGACAATCACTTTGTCACTTTGTCTTTTACGACTCACTGTGGAAATCAATTGCACATTTAAAAAAGAAAGAAAGCGACAAATGAAAGCACTGAGAGTCGTATATATATATATATATATATATATATACATATAAATATGTAAATATAAATATATATATAAATATATATATATATATTTATATATATATATATATATAAAAATCTAAATATGTAAATATAAATATATATATAAATATATATATATATATATGTATATATATATAAAAATCTAAATATGTAAATATAAATATATATATAAATATATATATATATATATATATATATACTAAGAAACGCCGCCCTGATGGATCAGCTGTTTACATCTTTATGACTCAAAGTTACCCCCACCCCCACCGCGGACTAACACCATTGCATCATGGGACTTTGTGTTTGTCTTTTCCGCCTCATATCAGATGCTAAAAATTTACGATACGTAAACAGAGAGCAGATTAGCCGGAGGAGAGAAAGATGTGAGCGTGTGAAGTAACGAGCAGAGAAATGTTTATCTCAGGAAACAAAAACAAAAAAAAAGCGCTTTCCCACGAAGGAGCGATGAAGCTCAAAGAGGAACATGGAGCACTGAGGGGGAGGAGGAAGGGATGGGGGGTCGGGAGAGGATGAGGGGGGGGGGGCACTTACAGGTGGTCTCGGTGCCTGTCAGAGGCTCGCTGCTCTCCTCGCCCACCACGGAGTAAACGTTGACCACGTACTCAGTCAGAGGGTTCAGGCCTTCCAGCAGCGCGGTGTTCACCGAGCCGTCGACCAGCAGCTGAGACGACAAAGACGACAAAGAGACGACAAAGAGACGACAAAGAGACGACAGAGAGACGACAAAGAGACGACAGAGAGACGACAAAGAGACGACAAAGAGACGACAAAGAGACGACAAAGAGACGACAGAGAGACGACAAAGAGACGACAGAGAGACGACAAAGAGACGACAGAGAGACGACAGAGAGACGACAGAGAGACGACAAAGAGACGACAGAGAGACGACAAAGAGACGACAGAGAGACGACAAAGAGACGACAGAGAGACGACAAAGAGACGACAAAGAGACGACAAAGAGACGACAAAGAGACGACAGAGAGACGACAAAGAGACGACAGAGAGACGACAAAGAGACGACAGAGAGACGACAGAGAGACGACAAGAGACGACAAAGAGACGACAGAGAGACGACAAAGAGACGACAGAGAGACGACAAAGAGACGACAGAGAGACGACAGAGAGACGACAGAGAGACGACAAAGAGACGACAAAGAGACAATAAAGAGACAATAAAGAGACAATAAAGAGCGGGTTTTAAAACAGGAGAGAATTGTGACAAAGTATGAATATCAAAACATCTGAGGAAGGGGCAGAAAGTCACGTGTGTGATGTCGAGAAACAACAAGTGGGATTATTTATGTGTTCAATCCAAAACCTGACGTATATTATTCTGGGACAAGAGACAACTTTGTGTCAATCAAGTGTTTTCACACAACTCAGGCAAATATTAAATAATAATCTTATGAATCTATATAATAATCTAAATGAAAATCTGGCGAGATTCCTGGTAAAAGGTGAATTTTTCTCGTTACTTTGTAACTTTTCAGGGGGTTTTCTCACAAATCTTTGAGTTTATAATCTCAGAGAAAAAAAAATTCTTGGAATATTATAATATTACATTATCATTTTTATAATATTATCCTCCTCCCGCAGCTCTGTTATTATTATTTGTTTTCCCTACAGTGGTCATAAGTACATAAGTAGCTGAAGATGAAGCTGGCCATGTTTTGTTCATTCTAGAATAAATCTACTGAACCTCAGAGAGTTACTTCTCTGCTGATTATAAAATAAATGAAACGCTCCAATCAGCAAACCACAAACCAATAATCTGGTCTGACCTTCAGAGCTGAGCCTTCAGGGGATTCAACCCTTTTTGTTTCAGAAATATAGTGAAAATCGACTCGCAGTGAAGCAATTTGTGAGCTAATAATTACGTAATTATGATATGTCAAAACTATTTTGGATTCTGTATTTCAATGAGATATCATACAAACGGTTGCATGAGGTAACGTTGAAACAAAACCTTTAGAAACTTGGAGGCGACTCTGGTCTTCACAGCCAAGACCTGAGGCTCCGAGCTGAACTCCTGCCCTCCAACACGAGGACCCTGCCCCCCCCCTGCCCCCCCCCTGTCCCCCCTGCCCCCCCCCTGCCCCCCCGGCCCCCCTCTGCCCCCCCTGCCCCTCTCCGAGGTGTGAACGCTGCTATTTATTGAGCTAGAACACGAAAACCACCCAAGATATCCATTAACACCATTCTACGCTGCACTCAACGTTATCCAGACAACTCCTTAAACTGTGCAAACACTTACTAACACAGTAACACACCCTCTTGAGTTCATTGGGTTTATTAATGCCTCCCTGGTGTATAAATGCGTCACACACAGTGATATGTGCTTCCCCTCTTGGCGGCGAGCCTCGACCCTCCTTGTTTACCGAGCGCTTCAGGAATCCCCTCCCCCGATCCCGGCCGATAAGAAGAAAAGAAATACAACACATCTCATGAGCGAGGGGGTGGAGGGGGGAGGCGTCTCCGAGCGGTGGGAGGTCCTCACCGTTAAACTGAGTGGACACAGTTTGGGCGGGAGGGGGGGGGGGCTCCGCTTGATTTCAGACGAGCCCCGTTGCGATCCCACCGGCTACGCGTGACGTGGGCCAATAAAAAGCTCAAAGGGTGGAAAAGACCCGGCGCTCCGGGTTTAAAGACGCCCGGCTCGACGGGAGGTTAAGTGTCAGCTAAACGCAGGTCCACCAAAAGCAACTGGGATCCAGGTTCCAGTCCCAGAGGGGCCGAGCGCACGGGGCTTTGAATGAAAGCCAGATCCGGTTATGTGGAAACACTTCAAGGAGGTTTTTAACATGTTGTGTGAGGGCTTTTCACCACAGGACGAAACAACAGAGAGGGGGGGGGTCGGAGAGGGGGGGGATTTAAGCATCAAGTAGTCTGTTTTTGTGACAGACAACCTGCCATTATCTAAACTCACAGGAAGTAGTAAATCTGGGCCGACCGTGTAAAGACAAAACAAAAGAGGTGTCTGTTACAGTTTAAGGCGGGTCTTATGGGAGCTAATTAATACGCAAACAAGATGCTACGTGATGTTCAGGGTCGTATCCAGCGCCAAGAGATGGTAGACATTATGTTTCCTGGCCGGCGAGAAGCACAACTTATGAAGTTTTATGAAATAGATCAATTATCTGAGTCTTTTGTCCATTCAAACCTGGACCATCAGAGTCAAACTGATTCCAGACAACGTCGATAGAACCAGCTGTTTATATCTAAACCAAAGAAATGAGACCCGCAGAGCCTCGTGAATCTATTTGATTATCGCACCTCTCTGCTCTTTTGTCCAGATACAATTGTGCAGAAGCTCGGATCCAAAAGTAAAAAATTATAGAAAAAAGATAAGAGATAAAGACGTGATCGTTTCCAAAATTCACGACACGTCGATCCAAATTTGTCTGCGTTTTGCCTTTTTAATAGTTTGCTCACAAAGGGAGGCAGCACCTGTATAAACGGCAGCAATCTAACAGCACCATAAATCACACTTATATAACCACAATAACAAAATCTACTTTTCCACCTTTTTTTTTTAGGTGACGGCGTCGTGAAATATGAAGACAGACATTTGAAGCTTTGAATGTAAAAAAAGAAGAAGAAATGACATTCAGTACGGCCCTCGAGTTCTTCTGTTTCACTCCCTTTAAAGTGTATTCTCTGTAAAGCTGCCTCAGTGAACTGTGTTGTATCGATCTCTCCTTGTGAACATAAACAAAAGATAAGGCTCAACTTATTCTATATTTTTCTTATAGTCAACGTCATGTCGGTCTGTCTCTCAACACCGTCTGACTTCCTGTCTGTGGCTCTCAGCTCCAAGCCCATTGGTTCCTCCTGAAGACATATAGTACACATGTGTATGTATATATATATATATATATATATGGATATATATATATATATATCCATATATATAGTTTTATCTTCTACGTGACGTGAACGTGAGGTCAGGGTAACAGGAAGCATGAAGAAAGCGTTGGTCTCACCTCGCGGGCGGCTCCTCCAGCCGTCGCCACGTAAGAGAGGCGGTACCGGTCGACGGGGCCGCCGGGCGCCGTCCAGGTGGCGCGGAAGGAGCTGTAGGTCACCTCCGAGGTCACCAGGCCGGTGGGAGCCTCCACCACATCCCCTCCTGAAAAGGAACGAGGCTGGAATATGAGCCGACATGTCCGAGTGTTTCACACCGTGAACCCTCTCAGCCCGTTGAGTGTTTCAGCTCTTCTGACTCAAGGTAAGGTAAAGTAAAGGTAAAGGTAAAGGTAAAGGTAAAGGTAAAGGTAAAGTAAAGGTAAAGGTAAAGTAAAGGTAAAGGTAAAGGTAAAGTAAAGGTAAAGTAAAGGTAAAGGTAAAGGTAAAGGTAAAGTAAAGGTAAAGTTAAAGGTAAAGTAAAGGTAAAGGTAAAGTTAAAGTAAAGGTAAAGGTAAAGTTAAAGTAAAGGTAAAGGTAAAGGTAAAGGTAAAGTAAAGGTAAAGGTAAGGTAAAGGTAAAGGTAAAGTAAAGGTAAAGTAAAGGTAAAGGTAAGGTAAAGGTAAAGGTAAAGGTAAAGGTAAGGTAAAGGTAAGGTAAAGGTAAAGGTAAAGGTAAGGTAAAGGTAAAGGTAAAGTAAAGGTAAAGGTAAAGATAAAGTAAATAAATAAATAAAGTAAAGTAAAGGTAAAGGTAAAGGTAAAGTAAAGTAAAGGTAAAGGTAAAGTAAAGGTAAGGTAAAGGTAAAGGTAAAGGTAAGGTAAAGGTAAAGTAAAGGTAAAGTAAGTAAAGGTAAAGTAAAGTAAAAGTAAAGGTAAAGGTAAAGGTAAAGGTAAAGATAAAGTAAAGTAAAGGTAAAGTAAAGGTAAAGTAAAGGTAAAGTAAAGTAAAGGTAAAGGTAAAAGTAAAGGTAATAATAAATAAATAAGTAATAAATAATAAATAAAAAAAGTAAAGTAAATAAAGGTAAAGTAAAGGTAAAGTAAAGTAAAGGTAATAAATAAAAAAAAGGTAAAGGTAAAGATAAAGGTAAAGTAAAGAAGTAAAGGTAAAGGTAAAGGTAAAGGTAAAGTAAAGGTAAAAGTAAAGGTAAAGTAAAGGTAAAAGTAAAGGTAAAGTAAAGTAAAGTAAAGGTAAAGTAAAGGTAAATGAAGTAAAGGTAAAGGTAAAGGTAAAGGTAAAGGTAAAGGTAAAGGTAAAGGTAAAGGTAAAGGTAAAGTAAAGGTAAAGTAAAAAAAAAAAAAAAAAAAAAAAAAAAGTAAAGGTAAAGGTAAAGGTAAAGTAAAGGTAAAGGTAAAGTAAAGGTAAAGTAAAGGTAAAGGTAAAGTAAAGGTAAAGGTAAAGGTAAAGTAAAGGTAAAGGTAAAGTAAAGGTAAAGGTAAAGTAAAGGTAAAGTAAAGGTAAAGGTAAAGGTAAAGGTAAAGTAAAGGTAAAGTAAAGGTAAAGGTAAAGGTAAAGTAAAGGTAAA
This sequence comes from Ophiodon elongatus, assembly GCA_016806645.1. Classification (NCBI taxonomy): domain Eukaryota; kingdom Metazoa; phylum Chordata; class Actinopteri; order Perciformes; family Hexagrammidae; genus Ophiodon; species Ophiodon elongatus. The sequence goes on along the minus strand of JACSYO010001334.1, from coordinate 129,155 downwards.
GGTAAAGTAAAGGTAAAGTAAAGGTAAAGTAAAGGTAAAGTAAAGGTAAAGGTAAAGTAAAGGTAAAGGTAAAGGTAAAGTAAAGGTAAAGTAAAGGTAAAGTAAAGGTAAAGGTAAAGTAAAGTTACGGTAAAGTTACGGTAAAGGTAAAGGTAAAGGTAAAGGTAAAGTAAAGGTAAAGTAAAGGTAAAGTAAAGGTAAAGTAAAGGTAAAGTTAAGGTAAAGGTGTGCAGATATCTATTCTACTAGTTTGAGCTCTTGACTTCAAACTAGTGTTTTTCTCCGGCTGGGCTGTAAATCATGTTTGTATTTCTTCCTGATTTACGGACAAAAAGAATCTTCTTCCAAAGTGAAAGTTTCCATCAGACGTTTGGATCTTTTTATCCTCTGAAAGAATGGAGGTTGAGAATCTGCATTTCTTGGGCTGTGATCTTGTGTTTTTAAAGAGGAGTGATTTGTGAATAACAGGACACTTTGTTCTCGTCCAAGGATTAAAACCGGCGCCGTACAATTTCTACTTTTCAACAGCCGTTAGTTTCAAATCATTCAGAACTGGCAAGCAACGGTTCATCCTGACATTCACGGGTACGTTCACCTCGTTTCTGTCCGTTATCTCTGCTCTCTACAGAGACACCAGACTCCATTCACAAAAACACAGACTTTATCCTGGAGGAGTGAATCTGAACTCACAGTCACATGATCCTGACTAACAGATGGAGGCGGCAGTAGAGCAGCAGCTCCTGATAACAGCTTCAGTTCCCCGTCATGCATATTGTCATTGGTATTCATATTCATGCACATTGACCCCTCTTACCAGGGAAAGATGGTTGATTCTTCTCAAAGGTTGTTTCTTATTCTGTTTCCTTTGATAAATGAAACTATACTTTCATTTATTAAAGGAAATAAATAAATATATATTTTTATATATATATATTCATTTATATATATACTTTTATTTTATTATTATTTTTATATATTCATTTATATATACTTCATTTATCAAAGGAAATAAATATATATATATATATATATATGTATATATATATTCATTTATATATATACTTTTATTTTATTATTATTTTTATATATTCATTTATATATACTTCATTTATCAAAGGAAATATATATATATATATATATATATATATAAAACTACTTTCATTTATCAAAGGAAATAAATAAGTAAATATATATATATATATATATATATATATATATTCATTTATATATACTTTTATTTTATTATTATTTTTATCTATTAATTTATATATACTTCATTTATCAAAGGAAATAAATATATATATATACTACTTTCATTTATCAAAGGAAATAAATAAATAAATATATATGTATATATATTTAAAATAACCCTTTCTGTCAGAATACTGCCTTCTGAATTCTTGATCTTTAGTTCTAACACCGGCGGTACCAGTTTGATGATGATTCTATGACGACGATGTGACCCTGTTCCTACCTGGGCCCTTGACGCTGTTGCACAGGTTGACGGTGAGGTCGTCCACGATGTCCACCAGGAACTTGAAGTCCTTCACGTTGTACATGTGAATCTCATCGGGGTCGGAGGCGATGGACCTCAGCTCGTTCTCGTCGGCGTTCTTCACACCTGAGAGAAAAACCAAGACGTCAACCCTGTGCCCGAACAACAAGTACTTCAATCAAATATAATCCCGTGTACCACAACCTGTGAATACTTTACATACTAATTATATCATGTTCCAGAGCTTGTCATCAGACTTCAGACTGATCACCTGATTGGCTTTCAGTTCATTTCTCATAAATCTATTTAAATTCACAGCTTTTTAAAGTAGATTTAATCTAAAATCTTGAACAAATTTGGACTATTTAGTTTAAGAGGCTGACTCATGGAGAAAAAAACAGCTGTTACAGCTGAATATTTTCATGTGACCTTTTCAAATTCTGTTAGTTTTAATGTTATTTAAACTGGCGTACCGATGGCGTAGAGCTCGATGTCGTTCTCTCTCAGGTTCTGCGAGGTGGAGACAATTTCGTCCTGCGACTTGCCGTCCGTGACCAGGATGCCGATCTTGCGGGCGTTGGGACGCATCCCCACGCTGGATTTGAAGTTGTTCTGCAGGATGTAGTTCAGAGCCATCCCTGTGAGACGGGAACAAAGAGTTTCAACAACAATAACTCCTGGGACGTTAGCATGTAGCTACGCGAGTTAATGTTCAGACTTTTGGCGGAAAAATTTGACCCTTTCTATGCAAATGAGCCTTATTGCAAAAACAATAATACAATAATAATTAAAGCTGCAAGCAGCGATGAACGGGTTCGGATGAGTTCGCAAGAATGTGTTTTTCACAAAATTCAAAATGGCGGAAAATCTAAGTAGGCGGAGCTTAATGCTCTGATGTACTTTTTTGTAAGGTAGACTTAACCGGGCATGTGTGCCAAATTTCAAGTCACTCGGTGATAGGGGGCGATGGGTGTGGGCTTTCAAACAAAAAAATCAACTCTAGGGGGCGCTATAGAGCCATGTCTTTATACCCAAATGCGAGACCCCTAAAATATCACATTTTTCACCAGTCCTGATATGCATGTCCACTTTGGTAAGTTTTGGGATGTGATAAAGCCCCCAAAAAGGCAATTAGATTATAGAATAATAATAATAAACATGCCAATTTCAATACGGTCCTCTCGGATAGGTTGGTAAGTTTCAAAGTTTAACAAAGAAAATTTATTTTATTGTCTAAATAAGGAAAGTTACTCCGTTTGGATCCCGACCACTTGTGTTTGAAAGCGCCCCGGTTTGGACGGAGAGTCGCTACGTCACCTGTCATGGTGTTGCCTCCTTTGTACGGCAGGTTGGCGATGGCTTCCAGCAGCGAGGCCCGGGTCGAGTGGGTGTTCAGGTGCCACTCGGTCTTCGGGTCTCCGCTGTACTGAGCCAGACCTGCAGAGATCATCGAGGACACAACACGCCCGTCAGCTCTTCCAACAGAGAAACCGATGGACATCCAACACACCAACAACAAACCAACACCAAAGGTTCACCAACAGAAAACCACAAAGGTTCACCAACAGACAAACCGATGGACATCCAACAGGTTCACCAACAGAGAAACCGATGGACATCCAAGAGGTTCACCAACATAGAAACCGATGGACATCCAACAGGTTCACCAACAGAGAAACCGATGGACATCCAACAGGTTCACCAACAGAGAAACCGATGGACATCCAACAGGTTCACCAACAGAGAAACCGATGGACATCCAACAGGTTCAAGGGAAGAGTACTACAGAAGGATCAGATACTCTGACCTGGACTGAAGTACTCTCATGTTTAGACTTCGGCCTGGTCATAATGGAGTATTTGTACATCGTAGAGTAAAGGTTTGGATCGTAGTAGTAGTCGTACAGTACCAGGTGTATTCGTGAAGGTAGTAGAGCTAGTATTTAATTAAGCTGAACTGCTAGTTAAAGGTAGTCTTAGTAGAAATGGAAGTACAAGTACAAGTACAGTCGTGAGCATATTACCGATCTGCACTCTGTCGGGGCTGATGTCGAACACGCTGACCATGCGAGCGATGAAGCTGCGGATGGTTTTGAAGTTGATGCGTCCGATGCTCCAAGAGCCGTCGACCAGCAGCATGAGGTCGGCCTTCGCAGAGGTCCTGCACTGAGGGCCTGCAGAGAGGGGGGGGGGAGAGGAGGAGGAGGAGGGGGAGGAGGGGCGGTGAGCGAGACGCCTGGTACATAACAGATGTGTTTCATATGAACAGCTGGAGAGGTGTGTGTGTGTGTGTGTGTGTGTGTGTGTGTGTGTGCGCACGGGGGAGGAAATAAAAGTGAGAGGAAACGTTCGGAGGATACATCAGAGAGAGGATCACAAGTGGAAGATGCTTTTTACACATTGTTACGTGACAACAATAATTCACAGGTCGTGAAACAGCTCAGTTATTAGATGTTTTGGACTTTTTAATATCCAGCGGCGAGTCGGCCACGAGGTCTTCTTCTGTCCCGGCAGGACCGAGCCTCCGTGACTCGGTCCTGCTCCGGGGCCCCTGTAGGAAACAAACATGGCCGCTCCTCCTCTATTTAGTTTGTTGTTTTTTTCCCGGCGGACGCCGAGTGTTTTTTAAAAAGCCGGACCCCTGTGTGTGGAATGAAAACAGGTTAGGAGGTAATCAACTACATTTCTCTACTTTCTCCGCAGGCTGCAGAAACAGATGCTCGACGCTCCGGAGGAGCCGGGTCGGACGCTCGGCCGCGGGCCACTCGAGTTATCGCCGCCATCGGTAAACATGCTTGTGTGTCCCTCCGACGTTCATTAATAAAAACAGATGTCATGAACAGAGGCAGCTTTAAGGGGCAGCGTCTCCGTGGGACATGAACCAAGAAACCAACTGCTGTCCTGCACAGACCTGCAGAAGGTTTTGGTTTCACTGACGGAGAACTGTCGATTTCTGTTGTTTAAATATCATTCTGAAGGAGACCATGGATATATGATCATATCAGCATCGTGTCACCTAACTGTCTCAACTTAAAGAGACAGTAGTGATGTTTAGGAGTGTGTCTGCATGAGGTTCTCATAGTCTCACTACAGGAGATGGAGCAAAGTAAAGTCCTGCTGAGGACGTATTTAAGACCTCTAACAGAATGAATATCAGGTTACGTGAACGCTATATTTAGAATATCGTCACCTCTTTATCTTTCTGAGGGGAACTGAAGCGGTTCTCTCTTCAAAGACTCCAGCCTCCATTCACATGTCACCTCTCAGGGTTTAGTCTGTCTGTGTTTCACACAATAAAGAACTTAGATCTCGGAGGTGTGTTCGTGACATTTTCAGTGAAACTCTGAGTCACGTAACGTCCTCGAGTTAAGCACTTAAGTTGGGTCTTGACCTTGACAATGAAGATGAGGATGAAGTCAGAGAGCTACTGAGCTCAACTCATCTATCAACATCACCTTCCACCTGCTGATGAAACACCAGAGGAGGAAAAGGCTCCTAAGTGGAGCTGGAAGCAGACGTTACGCTCCATGAAGTCTGTAACAAGGTGTTCCTCGTTGTGTCGCTGCTTCCTTCGTGGTTTGTGGTCATTTCCTGTTTTTTTATGATTCCATTTTGCAGAAATGCATCTGGAAGTCGGCGTTACTGAAACCAGTTCGTGTGACTGTGCATTCGGTTTACAAACGTCTAAAAAGCCGCGTTGAGCGGTAACATCTCCAGCGACGGCTCACTTGTTCCATAATGTCGAGTGAATGTTGCTGGAAACAAGTGGAACTTTCTCGCTTCCCCCGTCTGGGTTTTTTCTCACTTTTTTGGAAACGTTTTAAAAAAAGAAAAGAAAGCGAGCATTTAACGAGCTGCAGCGCGTGAAGGTCGCGGAGGAGCGGCGGTGCCAGAGCATATGGGCCTGTCAGAGGGGCTGGACCCCAGCCGCCGCTAAGCAGCCTGCCAATGCCAGAGCTGCACTTTTAATATACGAGGATCTCCGAGTGGAACCTCGGCGGAACATCCTGGACCCGTTCCCCGCTTGCCGGGCAGCTGCCGGTCACCGGGTCTGCTCCCCATTACAGCGGGAATCCGTGCCCAGGGTCAGCTCCGCCTCCGGCTCCGACGCCAAGCAGAACATTTTCCTAACGGCACACACACGCCGAGGTCAGACCGACGGAGACGTACGTTAAAGTCCCGGTGAGACGGAAGTTAAAGCTCCGTTAGCTTCTGACCTCTGACCTCTGACCTCTGACATAGCTCACGGTGAAGCTGAATGTTTGAGAATATTTACAAGAGGGCCGTGAATCAAATCCTTCGCATTTTAATTGGGCTGCTAAAACGTGGGCGGGGCTTAAGCTTCGTTTGTACTCGACGTGCTGTCCGCTGCATTATTCTCAACACCAGAGGGCGCACTAACTAAACGCACTGCGAAGAGCCCAACAGACAACGGGTGCAAACGGCAAAACACCGTAAACCTCCACAGCGAAGAGGAGGGGTCATAATTATCTGTAAACTCATATTTCATATTCATGGACTACTTTATTAACTTCATACAATAACTGTAGATAAACAGGTCAAGTATTAAAAGCTTAATAAAGAAACAAAGGTTGAATAATCCTGTAAACTATTTGACTTGACGCGAGTGAGTCATTTCCCAAACAGCCGCCAGCACCAGAGCTCCTCGCTCGCCCGCCGAGTATTTAGCTTTTCCCAACAGATACTTGAACGCGTAACAAAGGGACGCAGGATTAAAACAGGGTTTTTCCTTTTCACCGGGTCTTTAAAGGTCAGCACATTGTCGGGTGGCGGCTCCAACTACGCAGGGTCGGGGAAACGTCGGCGTCGACCCTCCAGCACGTCTGCTAAATGCTCCAGATCCCTCTCCAAGAAGAGACACGAGGAAGGTGAGGAAACGCGAGCCAAGCAGCTCTAAATAATTTGCCCTAATAAGAAGCATCTGTGTTGATGTTCAGCCACGGTGATGTTAATGCCCCTCGACAACTAATAATTCAACGTTCTGGCACCTGGAGGTCGGACCACCCGTGTCCCCGAACGACTCGGATCAGACCGGCGTCTGGTCTGCAGGCCGGCTCTCTACGGGCCGCTAGCGGCGTGCGGGGGCGTCGGCGCGGTGCAGTTATCAGCTTTTACCAGAGGGGGCGACAGAAGGCGGCTCCGTGGCCTCGATGAGGTTCGTCTTCTCCTGCCCGGCCAGGGGCAAACTCTCCCCTCCGTCAAACATCCCGAACACGGCGACGGTGTACTTTGTCTCCGCCCTAGAGGAGGAGGAAGGAGAGGACAGGAGCTCACGTCAGTCTCGGTGCTTCCTCGACCTGCATGCCAGCGTTAGACATCCACAGTTTGAAAACAGGCATTCCTGGTTCCATAGGAGGTGGCTATAGATGGTGCCCGCCCTCCTCTGCCTCCGATATTATCACCGTTATATTAACCAGCCTCCCCGTCGTGCCTAAACCCAATGAAGGCACCGAGCGCCACCCTGAAGCAGAGTAGGGCGGGTCATGCCTTCACCGTAGTCGGGGAAAATAATGGGGGAAGTTGAATTATGTCATTCTACATAATAATTATCCATGTGCTTCTGTTTGTTGCAGGGAGAATGAGGTTGTTTGCAGAGCAATGGGTGTTGTCTAACTATTAGCTTTCAGTAATGATGGGTTGTAGCGGAGTCTAAATGGTTCTAATCCCATTGGAAGCATTAAAACAGGTTTATTTAGTAAGACTTGGCTTTATAATGTCAACACTATTCAGCAAGTTGTAAAAACAAATGTCAGCGTCAGTGAAGAAAATTAACGTTTGGATAACTGCCTTCACAATTTCATGATTTTTACGAGGGTGTTGTGATATTACAACAATAAAACCAATAGTAACACATTTATTTATATCGAGCATTTCATAACGGATCATACAGAGCACTTCGCAAGACTATAAAAGCAGATAAATGAAGCAACAATAAGGCAACTATTAGAAAATAACAACAACATTATAATAGTAGAATAGTAAAGTGGTAAAACAAATATATATATATATATATATATATATATATATATATACATATATATATATATATATATATATATGTATATATGAATAACTGTGTATAAACACGTACATGCACACAGACAAACGGGTGCATCTTTATTGGTGGTTTCTATTTGGCTAACAGAAACTTGCTCAGGTTTTGGTAAGGAGTGATTAAGGAACATGTACGTGAGACTTTCCTTCTTTTTGACCTTCTAATATCTATAGTTTCCCTTTATGGTGAACTCTTCTACTCAAGGCGTGAATATTTAAACATCTCATGGTCACGAGAGCTTACCGAAGTTCCTCTAGAACGACTGTGTTGTCGTAGGGCCCGAGCAGGAGCTCCCCCAGGTCGATGTCGTCCCCATCGGGGTGAAAGGTGACTTTGTAGCCCCGGACCTCACCGGGCGCCGGATCCCAGGACACCCTGAAACTGTTCTTGGTGGGCTCCGAGGTCAGGAGGTTCCTGGGAGCCTTGAAGGGCGACACTGAAATGGAAGAACCCGGCCAGAACTTCAGGACAATAAACATTCGACACGACTCCAACTCGTGGCCAAAAAAAAAGCTTCTTGAAGATCAGCCACTCCACATTCAAGCCAGTTTCTCATTAGTCCATAATACAATACCTTGAACCCGGTGTCGTCGGTTAAAAAGCCCAGTGTCATGCCGTGTGTTAGTAACGGGAGCGCAGTGACTGTGTTTATTAATCGTGATTTTTAGTGAATCCGGTGAAAAGCGCAGCAACACCTGCAGCGTGAAACACGTTCATCTGAACAAGTCGTATGAACCTCGAGTCAGTCACAAACTCTTATTTTTGGTGAAGCGATGGATGAAAGAAATAAAGAATCTGCAGCTTGTGATGACGGAACCCCGTTCGTTGCCGAAGCGACGGGACTCGCGTTTCGCCTTCGAGGGACAAAAAACTGTCAAACTAGACAGTTTTACTCCGTTTGGAGAACGTCCAGGAGACCGGGGGAGAGAGGAGACGTTGGGGAGATGGAAGACGTTGGGGAGATGGAAGACGTTGGGGAGAGAGGAGACGTTGGGGGGGGAGATGGAAGACGTTGGGGAGATAGAAGACGTTGGGGAGAGAGAAGACGTTGGGGAGAGAGAAGACGTTGGGGAGATGGAAGACGTTGGGGAGATGGAAGACGTTGGGGAGATGGAAGACGTTGGGGAGATAGAAGACGTTGGGGAGATAGAAGACGATAGAAGACGTTGGGGAGAGAAAGAGATTTGGGGAGATAGAAGACGTTGGGGAGATGGAAGAAGTTGGGGAGATGGAAGACGTTGGGGAGATGGAAGAAGTTGGGGAGATGGAAGACGTTGGGGAGATGGAAGAAGTTGGGGAGATGGAAGACGTTGGGGAGAGAGGAGACGTTGGGGAGAGAGGAGACATTGGGGAGATAGAAGACGTTGGAGAGATGGAAGACGTTGGGGAGATAGAAGACGATAGAAGACGTTGGGGAGATAGAAGACGATAGAAGACGTTGGGGAGATATAAGACGTTGGGGAGAGAAAGAGATTTGGGGAGAGAGGAGACGTTGGGGAGATAGAAGACTTTGGGGAGATGGAAGACGTTGGGGAGATAGAAGACTTTGGGGAGATGGAAGACGTTGGGGAGATGGAAGACGTTGGGGGGGAGATGGAAAGGTTTGATTTACGGGGAATTCAAACAAATATTCAGATAAAGTCACGAATGTTTTCTTTCGAGCATCGAGATGAACCTCGGTGAGTTAAATCAATATAGAGACCAAAGAATCCGTGAGTTGGTCTGACTCTTGAGAGTAGGGTGAATAGAAGCATTTACCTGAAATACAAAGTAAACCTTTGTGCTTCACTGGGAACATTTTGGGCTTTTAAATTTATTTTTATTCTTTATTATTTCGTTTGTGTTAAATTGCATGGCATACATGTTGGTAAGGGTGTGATTTTCTTCAGAGAGATTTTATCTAATAAACTGTGGAGCCAAAATACAAAAATGTCCCCACAATGTTTGATCCTATGACTATGACTTTAATCAAGAGCTTCAAAATTGTGCTTTTTACTATTTTCAACCACATTCAGACATTTTCTCATGTTTGTTTTTGCTGTTTGTCCAAAATGTCCAAAATATGCTGTTCTCCTGGTGTCCACTAGGGGCATCGCTGCTGTATTACGGAGCGATGCATCAAAGTCAATGTTGAAGGGGAAAAAAGTAGCATTTAGTACACAGAAAATAATAAAATGTTTGTGGTTTTTTCCCCATAAAAAAACAAACTCACATTCAAGGGGTTAAAATTCTTAAAATTAACAAATATTTGGTTGTTATGAGCAGGACTAATGTTGGTAAAAAATTCAACTTTCAAGTGAAAGTGGAAAAATAATATTAATGTGAAGTATTTTTTATAGCAGTTGTATTAGTAAGGGGACATTTTTGTCCTCTAAGGTCACAAGTGGGACTGTTTTTATTATTTATCTGAATAAAAATGCATCAAAACAAATGTTGTTAATTACTGACATTTAGACTGTGAAAAAAAAAATAGCGTAAACTATTCAGATAATAATTTAATTGTCGTGTTTCTTTGTTTCTTAAAGAAAAAACTGTGGTATTATGTAAACGAACTGAAGCTTAATTTTAAAGATTAATGAATATTTGGTAGTTAAAAATCAGGACTAATACTGTTTGAAAGATATAACTCAGTGGAAGCGTAAAATAATATTCAAGTATAATTATTTGGCCGTTTTTTTTCAGCTGCAGATTTTCGATTTCATTCCATCAATGGTGATGTATTAAGAATGCCCTTTAAACGTCTTGGTGCAGATGGACATGTTTCAGAGGTGCACTGTCTGTCAGAGGGTTGAATTATGGACCAACGTACGTGTCGTTCCTACTCCTTGCCTTGCTTTTCCTTCCCCGCGCTTGTAGATGGGGTGAACGGTGATGTTGTAGGTGGTGGTGGGCTGCAGGCGCTTCATGACGGTGGAGGTGGCCGCCCCGGGGATCTTGAGGACCACTTCTTTCCCCCCAGCAATGGGAAAGTACTTCAGCCGGTAGTGGGACAACTTACCCGGCGGCGGCGTCCACGAGACTTTCATAGTTCGCTCGGTCTCGTCCGACACGGTCAACTTTTTGCCGGCAGCAGAGGCTGAAAATAAAAAAATATACATTTTCTAATGTAGCAGCTCTGGACCGACAGGAACCCCAAGATTTAAATTGATATTGCAAATCTAAGACATTTATTGTCAGATTTATTTTTGGCTGGGCAGAAACAGGATTTGGGAACTCCATGCTTTTTCAAACGTATTTATACTTCAGTGAAACTCAAATAAAATGTCTATTGGCTCACCATAGAATTTTAGTGTAATTAGAGCTAGGTATTGTTAATAACATAAAGTGATACCGATACCAATAGAGTACTCCATTTGAAATATTTTTTATTTACTTAATTCGATACCCATCATGTTGGAAGCATTCAGTTTTGTAAATTACCACCATTTATTTCTATCAGACACACAGGCGTGTAGTAAAGCCATACTTTCCAACGTTTTGGTTGCATCTCGGCACGCTGAACTACCAACTCCTTCAAATATACTGCGCTCAACTTTACAACACTACGGACTGTATGAGTTATATTCTCTCTCCTGTCCACCAGGGGGCGACTCCTCTGGTTGTATAGAAGTCAAAGCTTCATGTGTTAAAGCTGCATTCTCTCTCCTGACCACCAGGGGGCGACTCCTCTGGTTGTATAGAAGTCAAAGCTTCATGTGTTAAAGCTGCATTCTCTCTCCTGACCACCAGGGGGCGACTCCTCTGGTTGTATAGAAGTCAAAGCTTCATGTGTTAAAGCTGCATTCTCTCTCCTGACCACCAGGGGGCGACTCCTCTGGTTGTATAGAAGTCAAAGCTTCATGTGTTAAAGCTGCATTCTCTCTCCTGACCACCAGGGGGCGACTCCTCTGGTTGTATAGAAGTCAAAGCTTCATGTGTTAAAGCTGCATTCTCTCTCCTGACCACCAGGGGGCGACTCCTCTGGTTGTATAGAAGTCAAAGCTTCATGTGTTAAAGCTGCATTCTCTCTCCTGACCACCAGGGGGCGACTCCTCTGGTTGTATAGAAGTCTATAGAAAATGACTCTACTTCTCTCTTGATTTATT
>JACSYO010001334.1:52500-112500 GCA_016806645.1 Ophiodon elongatus | reverse complement strand
CGTTTCCACTGCTCTGCAGGGAGTTAATGTACTTGTGAGGACGTTTCCACTGCTCTGTAGGGAGTTAATGTACTTGTGAGGACGTTTCCACTGCTCAACGTGTTTGTAAATGTAAACGTTTTGAGGACAAAATGAAGCAACAGTAGAACTTTAAATGAAGACGCTGAGGAAGATTGTGTGATAAAATCGAAAGCTCCAGAACGGCTCCTCAACGGACGTGTTGCGGGAAAAATTATTGTTTATTATTTATTGGTTCAATTATTGATACTTTTACTCGATTATCACGAGATAAGTTAAGATACATTGAGTTAAGATAAGTTAAGATTAATTAAGTTTAGTTAAGATAAGTTAAGATACATTAAGATAAGTTAAGATTAATTAAGTTTAGTTAAGATAAGTTAAGATACATTGAGTTAAGTTAAGATACATTAAGTTAAGTTAAGTTAAGATAAGTTAAGATACATTGAGTTAAGTTAAGTTAAGTGAGGATAAGATCGCAGCAGCAAAGGGACAGAAATATTAGAGAAAAAGAGAGAAAGTAAAATAAATAAACACAATAAATAAACTATACGAGAGCAAAGAGCATTGTTATAAAACCTTATTTAAATGCAGTTTAAACAGTACAACTCAAATCCGTTGACTTCTTCAGCCAAATGATTCACGTACGGGTCTCAGTCATTCTTAAATATTCCCTGTTGGTCTCCTGCTCGACGCTCTGCTGCTGAAAGCTCACAGCCACAGTGGAAACTCTCTCTCGGCTCATTACTTTGTGTAAACTTGGCAACTCGACATGTTCCATCTACCATCAGCCGCTTAAAGCACCTCGAGGTGCAGAGAGTGACTGCTGTTTTCACACCGGTGACCCAGACTGAGGGGAGAGGAAAACCACTCTGGCAGTTTTGTTGGAGCAACTCCACATCAGAGGAGAAGTGCTGTCTAGGTCAATGAGCAAGGCCAGAAGGGTCTCACAGCTGCATTCTCTCTCCTGGCCACCAGGGGGCGACTCTTCTGGTTGTATAGAAGTCAAAGCTTCATGTGTTAAAGCTGCATTCTCTCTCCTGACCACCAGGGGGCGACTCCTCTGGTTGTATAGAAGTCAAAGCTTCATGTGTTAAAGCTGCATTCTCTCTCCTGACCACCAGGGGGCGACTCCTCTGGTTGTATAGAAGTCAAAGCTTCATGTGTTAAAGCTGCATTCTCTCTCCTGACCACCAGGGGGCGACTCCTCTGGTTGTATAGAAGTCTATAGAAAATGACTCTACTTCTCTCTTGATTTATTCCCTCAGTAAACATTGTAAACATGAGTTTATGTCTCAATCTCTAGTTTCAAGTATTCTTCAATACAGCATGATGTTCATTTAGTAAATACTGTCATCACGACTCTGAACTGGAGACTGAACCGTGTTGAAAGTAAGACCTCGTAACGAGCCCAAACCTCGGCGTGACGCCTCCCCTGAACCGGGCCTGGAAAGCCAATACAAGTGAAGCCTCTGAGGAAGGAATGACTCGTCAGGTTGAAAGGTTGTGAGCCAGGAGTCCAATGATCACACCAACGACTACAATCAGAACGCTTCCTGATGAAGACACTTGTCTGAACAGCTGTGGGTTTTAGAGGTTCCAGTTTAAGGGGTCATGAAGGTATCAAGGACAACAAAAAGGTCTAGAACCCTCCTCAAAGACACCTCATCGTTCCCATTTTTTTGGCTTCAGGTGGAAGACGTTCAAAACTTGGATCGGCCCTCGGAGATCGTACAGGCCAAATGTCCTCTCTCGCAATGTTAACACAAGTAAAGCATAAAGAGATTCGGATCCGCTCCAGAATGTAATGGATTCGCCCGCGGCCTCGCTGCCCCCTTCCACCAAGAGACATGCCGATGGGGCGAGTAGTTTGTCTGAAGACATCCTCTCTGATGGAGGAGGTCAGTTAAAAGATACAAAGTGATTCCTGAAATGTTCCCTTTCCCCCCAACACTAACAAAAGGTTCTCCATCCCACAGAAACGTCCCGTCATACGAGTCCTACAACCAGGAAGTCCTGGTTACTGTCACGGTTTTGGGGTCTTGTCCAAATGAAAGTAAAAAGTGGAGGGAAAGCAGCTGCAGAGCCTTTATACATCTCAGCTGTGGACACTGAGCGAGATGGGCCTCCGTCACACGGATGTCATTGGACATGATCCCGGGATCTACTGCACCATTGTTTGAACATTTCAGGAATGAATAAAAAGTCTTTATACGGTAGTTTGAGCAGCGGCCTGCATTAGCTTTGATATATTGATATATCACAGAAAGCATCGTAAACATGCTGATTTCTGGCTGAAAGAAGAGTTTTCCATTTTAGCTCCCTTTTGGTCATAAACAGAAAAGCTCTTGGGCTCAATCAAGGGCCCCGGCGAAGCTTAATACGAGCTCTTACTGTACAATAAGAGTTTTTTTATTTTTTTAACAATAAGAAAGAGTGACCTCACTGGTTTTAATGTGGGTACGGTATCAGTGCAGCTGGGTTTTACACTGCAGGGAAACAAAGGTAATGAGGAGCCTCCTGCCAGCACCGGGGATGACTGGGGGGCTACCAACCAACCAACCAACTAACCAACACAGTTCCCTGAATGCAACACGGCAGAAAGAAACGCACCACGCGGTGCCAGTACAGGCAGACGGCCTGGAGCTCTGGAAAGAAGAAGAAGAAGTGGCGACCAGGGAGGCGTCTGGAGGCGTCTGGAGGGGTCTGGAGGGGTATGCAGGGGTCTGGAGGGGTCTGGAGGCGTCTGGAGGGGTCTGGAGGCGTCTGGAGGGGTATGGAGGGGTCTGGAGGGGTCTGGAGGCGTCTGGAGGGGTATGGAGGGGTATGGAGGGGTCTGGAGGAGTCTGGAGGCGTCTGGAGGGGTATGGAGGGGTCTGGAGGGGTCTGGAGGCGTCTGGAGGGGTATGGAGGGGTCTGGAGGCGTCTGGAGGCCGACAACGCCGTTAAACTCCGGACGAGCCCTCACAGGGCGTAGTGATAAGACGACGCCTTCGCGTGGAGGAAGCAAAACCAATCACAAGGCGCCATTGACGACTTGTTGACGAAGTTACGCCGATGCGTTGGCAAACCGGACTAAAAACAGCTCCCTTTTTTTCTGGCACGTTTCTAAAAATATTAAGATGCATCTTTTTCCGGCCTTGCTCCATCTTTTTCTTCTTCTGGTTAGTTTTATGGCACTAATGGCATTCAGCGTCTCCATTACCGCCATTACCGCCATCTCATCTGCAGGACTGTCCCTGGCCACATCTACTCCAGCGTTCTCATGGCTTGTGTTAAAAGGTTCCTGAACGTCGTGCATGTGTGAATGGAAGGTTGCCTGAAAGGTTATCCCAGGCCCTGAAGCAGGGAGTGTGTGTGAGAGAGGCTGAAGAAAGACAGACGGAAACGAATAGAGAAAACAGAAGCGAGGATACGCGGCAGCCGGGAGACGGGAAGGACAAAGACAGAAGGTGAGGAACAGAGACTCATGGAGACGTAAACAGAGACGGGGTGAGTCAGTGCTCTGCTCACATTCCTGTTGGGTCTTGCTGGTTCTCATCGTTACCTCTTAGTCGGTCCGCTGTTGGTGGATGAAAGAGCTCCGGCTCCAACACAAGCTCAGGTCCACCAGGACGGATTTATGCGATTTCATTTTAATTTATGAACTCTCTTTTACTCGAAATGAACAACAACAGTTGAGATTAAATTAGAGAAAGAGAGATAAGACCGTTTTGACCCTTTAACCCTCTGGGGTCTGAGGGCATTTCCCCAATTTTTACATATCTTCTTAAATTCACCTTTAAAGGTACTTGCATATGAGACATACCCATGTGTTGTATATGATAATTTGCAGAACAATCTCAGCTATCTATATACCGAGGCACCAGTTTTCCAAAGGCACTGTGTACAGGGATAATTTGGCCATAAAGCTGAAAGTCCGATTTCTTTAATTCTTCAAATCTCTTGTGAAAACATAACTTTACTCATGTGGACGAACTGTTTTGGACCTTGAAATTGGTTTACCAAAGTCTTAGGTTCACAAAAGTGTTGGAATATATGGATAAAATAGTAGATAAATGTATAATAAATGTTAAGAACCAAATGTTATAATATGTTTTTTGCAGGATCCCATTTAGCATCAAATGTTTGTTTTAAGAGCTTCCTGACGACTTGGTCTTCTGCCCGGTTTCAGTCACAGCGATTACAGTGAAGCCTCAAACACGAGCTGGTTGTTGAGCCGTAATACAGGAGGAGTAATCGTGGCAAAATCTGGGAGGATCAGCGGGTCACGGCTGCGTGCCAGAACTAACAGAACTAACAGAACTTTAAACTACCAGACTTTATTTAGGGTGTCTGCATGAGCTGTGGGGACAGATATTAAGATATCCTGATTTATTTATTTATTCACTTTATCTCTTGTAGACTGTGCGGTACTAAAAGTTAATTATACGTCTGTAGAGCAGATGTTTTTTTAAGGACACAAACTCACTTTTACTTTATTGCATCTAAATTTAGAATAAAATAATTAATCTGTTCCTCGACTAAAGGAGACTTTAACCTGAATTAATTCATTAAACCTGAATATATTAATATGTTTCGTATTAAGACTGAATGAAATGAGTCTGTAGCATTTAACGGCTACAGAGACAGATATTTCCCTCAGGAAGTGGTGGTGACCAAAACCAGAGATAAAAGCTTTAACACATGAAGCTTTGACTTCTATACAACCAGAGGAGTCGCCCCCTGGTGGTCAGGAGAGAGAATGCAGCTTTAACACATGAAGCTTTGACTTCTATACAACCAGAGGAGTCGCCCCCTGGTGGTCAGGAGAGAGAATGCAGCTTTAACACATGAAGCTTTGACTTCTATACAACCAGAGGAGTCGCCCCCTGGTGTCAGGAGAGAGAATGCAGCTTTAACACATGAAGCTTTGACTTCTATACAACCAGAGGAGTCGCCCCTGGTGGTCAGGAGAGAGAATGCAGCTTTAACACATGAAGCTTTGACTTCTATACAACCAGAGGAATCGCCCCTGGTGGTCAGGAGAGAGAATGCAGCTTTAACACATGAAGCTTTGACTTCTATACAACCAGAGGAGTCGCCCCCTGGTGGTCAGGAGAGAGAATGCAGCTTTAACACATGAAGCTTTGACTTCTATACAACCAGAGGAGTCGCCCCCTGGTGGTCAGGAGAGAGAATGCAGCTTTAACACATGAAGCTTTGACTTCTATACAACCAGAGGAGTCGCCCCCTGGTGGTCAGGAGAGAGAATGCAGCTTTAAGACGTGAAGCTCTTCAGAAAGGGAGGTTGCGTCCTCGGTGACACAAACATTCTCATGGTATCTATCTGCTTGTTTTGATGTTTTTTCTGCCACCTAGCAACCAAAATGCAATTAATTTAACAAAACTGTAAGTTGTTTACCTTCTAGCGTGGAGCCCCGTCCCTCCAGGGCGTCGCCCAGGCCTGACGGGTATCGGGCCCTGACGGAGATGTCGTACTGGGTTCCCGGCTGCAGGTTCTTGAGGAGGGTGGTCCTGCTGTCGCCCTTCGCCGACACTTCCTTCGCGGGGCCGCCGGCGGAGGGTTTGTACGCCACGCGGTACTGGAGCACATTGCCCGGTGCCGGCTCCCAGGAGACCTTCATGGAGGACACGGCCTCGTCGAAAACCCTCAGGTCGCGAGGGGAACCCTTGGCTGAGGAGGTCGGGAACAAGGTCAGAGAAATGAAGCCAGAGACACAGAACAACAATCTGTATCACGGACTTTTTAATTTTATTATTTCAAGGAAAGAAACACTGCACAGATTATTAAGTAAGCACTGTCAGACATAAACTTATCTCTCGTCATTCGCTGCTTCTGAGTATTTATTAGTAATTAAAAGAAACTTTTCATTTTATTTTGATTGATTTGTTGTAAAAAGTCACGAAGTTAAATAGCACAAAATTGCAAACAGGAGCTGAAATGATCAAATGTATTGCATTACAAGCAATTTGATGAGCAACAAATAAATCAATAAATCCTCAAATGTTTGGTGTTTTTGGAAGATATTTGACTTGATTTAAAAATGCTGATTCTTAGAATTGGTGTGAAAATAATCTATCATTATCATTTGAAGGTTACACTCGACTGAAGATCTGTGTTGCGTAAGTATTTCAAACAATAAAAAGGAGCAAGTAGCAGCGGTCGTTGATCTTTCTTTGTGTTCCTTTAGAGGAACCACCGACATCCTCAGCTGCTTTTTAACTAAGCAATGAACTTTAAAGCTTTATGTAACTTAATAATAATTTTAATTTAATTTAATTTAATTTAATAAATAAGGAAAATAAATCAGGACATGTCTGATTATCATAAGAACAAGAAGAAATAAGAATAATAATTAAATAATTTCTATTTCATTTAATTTAATTTAATAAATAAGGAAAATAAATCAGGACATGTCTGATTATCATAAGAACAAATATATGTATACATACTTATTCTATAAAGAATACGAGCATGGATTATTAGTGATCCACAGACAAACAGTGGACAAACAGGCTTGAGGCCTAATAATCACGGATCATGTCCATAACTGGATAAAACGTGGATGACCTCACAGTAGCTCCAGTAGAAGAACAGTTTGGGCGGCTACCAGGACGTGCATTAGAGTCGGCCATGTTCACACGATTCCCCTTGGAAACCAATAACAGTTCAAATAAAGACGTGACTCACGGTAATGTACCGTGAAATGTCTTATTGTTGACTGTGAGATTTTATCCCTACTGACTGATGAAATGTCTTTTTATGTGAAATATACCCCCCTCCCCCCCTCCCCTCCTGTAGTAGTCAGAAGATGAAGGGAAGTAAATGTGACTCCCCAACTGGCTGTTGTACTTTGTGCCAACACAAGACTTTTGTGGAAAAGGCTGCAAGCAAAAAACGGGCAATTTCATGAAAAGCCTCGAGGCAATTCATAGTTCTGAGATAAAGTCATGGCACAGTAAACATTGTAATGGGAACAATATTGTAAGCCATGCATGGGGAGGGGGAGGGGGAGGTGGGTTGGGCGGAAAAACATAAATCCATCTGAGAACCAGTTGGGTGTTTCATGTCAGAGAGCTGGGATGGACCCTGCCTCGCTCTTCCTCTGGGGAAAGAACACCAGAGTTGAACTTTCTCTGTTAAAGCCTTGTTAGCGCCTCCACTTCCCTCCTCCCTCGTTCATCACCTCCAGGCTCCGCCTCTATTTCCCAGCTTTCCGCGCTCCTGTCTTGTTTTGTCATTCCTTTCCCTGTAAGGCCGGACAGATCTGGGTGGCAGGTCGTACTAACACTGAGGGGTTAGGAGTCCAGAATGTGTGGACTCCTGGCGCTCACGGGACATTCTGTCTCTTACAAGCAAAGCAGCACATGACAGATGGCGACTTGAAAAAAACAAAGGATAAATACTTATTTCCACTGTGGATTTGATGACGCAAATAAGACGGAAAGACAGAATGTTTTCATGATCCAGCTTTTTAAATATGCAGTTTTTTTATTTTTTTTATTTTCTCGTAATCCTCAGACATCTGATGTGGATCAATAACCGAGGACATTTAACCTGACTGGTATATGCTACGTTTTTTATATGCTAAGTTTCACATCATTGTAATGTGATGTGTGTATGAAATAACTATTGTCTTTAAAATAATACAAATACTTCCATTTGTCCAGCTGGAGAGCCACAGTTTGGGAATCAGCCTCCGACACCAAACTACACATGTTCGAGGAGACTTTTTATGACAAAATTACTAAACACAATTTGAAAAAGGTTTTGTAAAAGTTCCTGTGATGTAAGAACCTCGTTGATGGGACATTCTGAATAATACTTCAGACTTAAAATGTATTGATAGCGTACATCTTCAATGATTTTGTAACATATATTGTGTTGCTTTTGCTTGTTTCATCAAACATTAATATACTCTGAGTGTTGGCACTACATTTCCCATCATGCATCATGCTCTGGTTGATGCAGGTGGCGTAACGTTGCCATAGAATCTCAACAAAAGTATCACACCGTTTGTTTTTTCTTTCTAATTTTGTTCATTTCTTGCCGAGATCTGAAGTTATGAGGAGTGTATATTTCTACAATAAATTCTGAACTGATTTATTTTATTGACGTTTATGCTCGATGGACACTGAGAAACTGCTGTCACTAGAAACAGTATTATATTATTTATATAATAATATTTCAACTACATACCTGAGTTCTGGTCGGAGGTTTTGACATGAAGACATTGTGCGATTTGTTATGCAAAAACCATAAAATAGTTTTCTCTTGGGCCGAATATTGCTCCCTTCTGAATTCTAGAAGCATAATAATAATAATAATAATAATGATGAGTGGTCACCTTCTTTGGTGGTGCCGTCGGTCTGCAGCGGCGTCCCGGAGCCGGAGGTGTACTCGGGGGTGACGGAGACCCTGTAGGTGGTTCTGGGCTGCAGCTCCTGCAGCACGACGGAGGTCTCGGGGCCGACGGTGGTCGTCTCCAGCCTCGCGCCCTCGCCCCCCACGGGTTCGTAGGTCAGCCGGTAGCGCGTGACGTCTCCCGGAGCCGGTTGCCACGACACCCTGAAGCTGCCCGTGGTCTCCTCGGAGACCCTCAGGGCGCGCACGGAGCCGAGCTCTGCAGCGGACGCAGACGGGTTAGTCGTTGTTGCCGGGCTGCGGCCGTGTGAGTAAAGGCCTCGGGTCAACCTACCTTCTGACGTGGTCTCGTAGCCGGTCACGGGCAAGCTGTCCCCTTTGTCGTACTGAGCGTGGACGTTGACTTCGTAGCGGGTGAGCGGGGTGAGGTGGGGGAGGACGGTGGCGAGCGTGTCCCCGGAGACGGACATGGACACGTAGTGGCCGTCCTCGTCGTCCGCCGGCTTGAACTGAACCAGGTAGGACTCCACGTTGGAGGCGTCAATCTCCCAGGAGGCCCTGAAGCTCCTGGGGCCGACCTCTGAGAAGGTCAGGGCCCTCGGCTGGGTCAGGCCTGGGGAGAGAGGGGGGAAGGTCGCTGAGTTTTTAAAGGGCAGACGTCACAAAGTGCATCAAACTAGAAACATAAAAGGAATAAGACACCCACGATAAACAAACTGATTTATCTTGAGATGCGTTTTTTCGACTGTTCCAAAAGTTTTAGAGCAAAGCTGACGAAGTTAAAAGGATTTAAATCAAACGCATGTAGAAACTCTGCCATGTGGAAACCCTAAAGAGAGATTTTAATGTAACAGGACAAATCATATTTTTACCTCTGAGCCTCATCTGAATTTATGGAGGGATGTTAGAGAAACATATGGTTGAATGAGAATCAACAGGACACATTTAACATCTGAATGCCACTTCGAGAAAAGACAAAACAGAATCATAAATATGTTTATCCATAAACTACCAGACATTTTGGTTATTTATTATCTATTTAACACAAAACAGTACAAACCTACTAGAATGTTTTCCCATGCTGATTTAAAGTACCACGAGCAGATGTCATATCTGTGGGTGTCGTCCTGTTGTGGGCCACGTTGATCGACAGTTATCTTTCAGGGTATTTTTAGTGACCAACATAAGCCCCTTTCACACTGATACCCTGAACGTATCTAGAAATCAAACATCCGAGGGTGAAGAAGAAAGGTCATTCTCACAAAGACGCCAAAGAAAACGTCTAACTGGAGGAACGTCCCTCACACTAAACCTAACGGAGTGTTTCCATTCGGGCGATCACGCGTCGGACAATCGCCTGTTGGGTGCTACATGTGAAAGAGAAACTCCGGATTAAGTCCAGAGTTCATGTGAGAAAACGACTAAACAGTGAAAAACTGACTCTGTACGGTGAGTCTGTACCGTGACTCTGTACCATGACTCTGTACCGTGAGTCTGTACCGTGAGTCTGTACCGTGAGTCTGTACGGGGACTCTGTACTGTGAGTCTGTACCGTGAGTCTGTACCGTGAGTCTGTACGGGGACTATGTACCGTGAGTCTGTACCGTGAGTCTGTACCGTGAGTCTGTACGGTGACTCTGTACCGTGAGTCTGTACCGTGACTCTGTACAGTGAGTCTATACCGTGACTCTGTACCGTGACTCTGTACCGTGAGTCTGTACGGTGACTCTGTACAGTGACCCTGTACCGTGAGTCTGTACCGTGACTCTGTACAGTGAGTCTATACCGTGACTCTGTACCGTGACTCTGTACCGTGAGTCTGTACGGTGACTGTATACCGTGAGTCTTATGATCCGTTGGATAGTGCAAACTGAGCAGAAGCCTTATCTTGATTAAAAAAACAAGTGGGTTTACACTTTGAAAAAAACTAAAAAAAACAAGACTAAGAAAAAAATTTGGCACATGAAGGAATCCACATGGCAATAAATAAAGATCTACAACCATCTGACAGCCCCATCATTCAAACTAAGGAGCTATGAGGATGGGACAGCGCCGCTCCTGCACACTTCTCTTTGTTGACATAGTCATTATTAATATAAGAATGATATAATTGCCAATCCAAGCTGAGTCACACTCTGTGCCGCTGGCAAACCTGGAAGCTTTTGGCAAAGTAAAGTGAATAAAATTCCACATTGAATGGGTGAAACAGCATTTCGCGAGATACTCCTCTCACTTGTTTAAACTTGACTACCAGATGTTCGGGGGTTGGCTAACGATTTCAGCACAAAGAATGCATTTACACAGGCAAAGTTTTTTGCCTACGGATACGTGACGGACGGCGGACCTGACAGTCATCTGGTGCTCCGACTAGGGTTTCAACAAAATGCAAAGACATCTCTGCTGCAGACACTATTTGACCCACTTCTAATATTTCCACATGCAGGAACTCACTCTGCCCTTGAAAGATCAAAAGGTGGACATGTGTTTAACACATTGAGGCGAAGAGGAGGGTCGGATGAAAAAAAAGAAAGACTGGAGGAGTGACATGGAAGTAATTGTGTGCATATGGACGACTGTTGGTGCTACTCTGTATTCTGTTGGAGTTACATGGGACTGCTGCAGTAATTAATTGGTAAAATGTTGGTTTGATCACCAACGGTGATCAAACCAACATTTAGACCATTATGATTTAATGGTCTAAATCATAATAGTGAACTGGTATTGAAAGATAAATTATGTCAAATTAATTTGAGCCTGATGAAAAGCAATGTTCGTAGTACAAACACAAATAAATGAAGTATATATATATAAAAAAAGAGAAAACTCCAAGGCACTCCCTTTTTAAACAATTAACCTGTGGAAGATTTGCTTTTCACTATAATTGGCCACTTGAGATTTTCTGACAAAGGCTTGCCATTACATGCCATTACATTAAAGGCATTCACATTTTTTAAAGAAGAGGGAACCTTGGAGTTTTCTTGGTATTTCTTTCTACACACATCGTTATCCAAAGAAAACCTCAAACAAACTGTATCCAAGTCCTAACCAAACATTTTTCATATATATATAAATAAAGTATATTTTGCATGATCAATAAACATGTTTAGCTCTCCATGTTTGATGACGTTATGCTGAAGAAACTGTACTTTGGACCAGCAGCAATTTCAAAAGAATTAACATGTGGAATTAGCAAGATAAATTAATGTAAGCTCATGCACTACATTATATAAAAACTGGTAATCAACGAGTATATTTCTGTTCATTGTGAGGGCAACTTTAAGAGTTCTTCTCAAAACCATTTTAAGTCTTCAGCAAACCTGAAGAGAATAAACTGTCTGATGCTCCATGTTTCAAACATCTTTGCTCATGCTAAGCTAGCTTTTGACATGAATTAAACAAGGCCAGGATACTAAGTGTAAGCATGCCACTTCAACAACTATTCTCACTACTGAACAATCTATAACAGGTGAAACTGCTCCCAAACAATTAATAACATACTGTCTGACTGCAGAGTCTCAACAAGGTGTTTTCTGCTTTTAACCTGATTTGGTTTTCTTTTCTGACTCAAACAATGTCACGAGAATGAAACCAGAATTGATCAGATCTAAATTAGAACCGAAAACAACAATAAAGCATCGTCAGCGTAGAGGTTTATAGCAACACTACTCACGTCTCTGTTTGATGATGCTAAGTTCTTGCTCGATCCTCAGACAGATGGACTGCGTCAGTTCTTTGGAAATTCTCTGGAAGGCATCGAAGTCCTCTACGGTGTACACGTGGGTGTCTGCAGGCTCGTTGGCGATGGCCTCCAGCTCCGTTCGCACGGCGTCCTTAACGCCCACGGCGAAGATCTCCACGTCAGCGTTCCTCAGCTTGGTGGCCGGCTCCTGGAAGGCGTCGGACGACTTCCCGTCAGTGAGGAGGATGTTGACACGGGGAACGTTGGGGCGCGCCCCTCTGGAGGTCTGGAAGACCTTCTCTCTCACGTAGTTCATGGCCCTGCCGGTGTTGGTGGAGCCGCCGCGGTACGGGAAAGTCCTCACGGCCTTGACCATGGCGTTCAGGTCATGGTGAGTGTTCAGGTAGAACTCGGTGTGGGGGTCCCTGCTGTACTGGACCAAGCTGATCTGGACCTTATCCCGCCCGATGTCAAAGGTGGTCACCAGCACCTCCAGGAAAGCTCTCACTTTAGCGAAGTTAGCCAGACCGATGCTGTAGGAACCGTCAACCAGGAGGACGACGTCGGCTTGGACATCCACGCCAAGAGAGCACTCTATTAGGAAAAACAAAAGGCAAAGTGTTTAAGTGACTAACTCCAAAGACAGCACATTAAAATATATCTAAGGATGTTCACTAATATTATATTCTGAGCCAGAGGAGAAGGGTAATACTTCTATAATATAACTCTGTATTTCCAAGATTCAAGTCATACATTCTTGTGTTTTTTTTGTCAAGGAACCATATTGCTTCACTTTACAAGGTTGCTTCAACCTGCAGTGGATGACCTAATCATATTATACTTCACAATCGGATTGAGCAATAAGGAAATACTCATAATTCTATCTCAAAATCACCAAATCATCATAATCTTTTACCTACAATGGCCCTAATATGCCGACTTACACACAGACCGTATCATGTTTGACCAGTGGAGGTTTGTGGTGCTGATGATAAGGATTTTTTTTATTTTGTAAGTATGGAGCAAGAGGTGGGAAGCAATTAGCTTAGTTTTGTGTAGCAGGGGGAGCATGAAAAAACAGCTGGCCTGAGTCTGGCCGAAGTTCAAAAATACCCCTCCAATACCCCCAAACCTTTTGTATTATCACGCTGTATCCTGATTGTTTATTCCGTAAAGAAACAGATGTATAAACAACAGTTCGTGGCTTCATAAGCTAAGCCAATCACCTCCTAGCTCAGACATGAGAGGGAAGTAAGGAAGCAAATATTACTATTCATAGTAAGGGAGGAACCGCCATTGTATTACAAACTTACTAAAAGGCCACAATTGACTAGTTGGGGATTGTTCCTCACCCATTGATACTTTAACCGGATGCGTCTTCTGCATGATGGTGACGGGCTCGCTGGACGTCAGGCCCCTCAGGGCGAACACACTGATCTGGTACTCTGTGTCTGGAGAAAGGGCTCTGACCACCACCGAGGTCTGGGTCGGGCCCACGTAAAGCTCCTGCTGCTTGCTGCCGGCCATCATGGGGATCATCTTCACCTTGTATCCGGAACACTCTCCGATAGGGGAGTCCCAGGTCAACCGCACGGACTTTGAGGCCACCTCCAGGACCTGGAGGTTGGAGGCTGGCTCAACGACTGCAAGAATCAAGACTCAGAATCAGAATGATGGGAGATTTATCTGAATCTCATCGTGCAATTAAATGTACATTACATTAAATGAACAAAAGATTAAAAAAAATTAAAATGACTGCATGATATCATAGTTAGATAGTTTGGAAACATGTTTCTGTGTTTTCTCACTGGGACTTGAGAGGAGTGATACCAGTGTTAAAGCTGTAAAATATATAAATGGAGCCAGCAGATGGTTAGCTTAGCTTAGCATAAAGACTGGAAACAAGTGGAAACCGTTAGCCTTGGCCCAGTTCAAAGATTTATGGCTCAAACTAACTATGTAGAACATGTTAATAAGGGAGATTTAGAGGTGCTGGCAGGTGGATTTTGTTACATTTGACCGGAGCCAAGCTAGCTGTTTCCCCCTGTTTCCAGTCTTTATGCTAAGCTAAGCTAACAAACTTCATATTTAGCGTGCAGTGGTATCTATCTTTTCGTAAAAATCCCCACAGGAAAGCAAATTTGTGTGCTTCCCAAAATGTTGAACTCCTGCTTTAAGATATCGTGCAAAGGGCCGACAGAGGACATACGTTTTTTCCTCGTATCATAAAAGCCCAGGTGTAAGAAAGCAGTGTGTTTACATCTCACCTTCTTCTCCGCTGACGTATGTTGAGAGTTGATCGTCCACGCCAGCGCACACCTGAGTGATGAGCTCTTTCTGCACATTCTTCATCTGGTTAAAGTTGGCGACATTAAAGACGTGACCTCTGTGAGGCGTGGAGGCCATCAGCTTCATCTCCTCTTCGTCCGCCTGTTGGATGCCTAAAGCGCACCAAGACAGGCAAATAATAAAAGAAAAGGGAAA
The DNA here is from genome assembly GCA_016806645.1 of Ophiodon elongatus. Lineage (NCBI taxonomy): Eukaryota > Metazoa > Chordata > Actinopteri > Perciformes > Hexagrammidae > Ophiodon > Ophiodon elongatus. The sequence continues at coordinate 97,951 of JACSYO010001334.1, read as the reverse complement.
TTAATCAATTATTACCCTTGGGATTGATTCACTTCCTGCTAAATTTGGGGACATTTCGTGAGACGTGAAGTGAAAACTTGTAAAAATGTCTCCAGCTGAATTTACAACCAATTCAAGGCCTCCACTCTTCTTCTACTCTGGAAAGTCTGACAGCTGAGCGGTGCATTTATGAAACTGGTTGGAGTTTTACAATCCTGTATTCTTTTTGTAACTCTTTAGAGTTTGTACTTTTCCTCCACAACATTTCAGAGGGAAATATTCTATATTTTCTTCTGATGGCTGGAGTTACTTCTAAATAAAATATCATTTTTTTCACTTATTTTTTTCTTTCGTTCATCAAATATCTGAAGAAACAAAAACTAAACTCTTCTCTTCAGTATTATCATAATGTAAGTATTTATTTTTCACCACTGATCAATGATCTATTTTTACTGTTGATGAAGTTGATTTTAAAATATTTTACACACCAGATTGTGTTTTATTTGAAGGCCTGTGACCTGGGAAACTTATGTAAATAAGAAATAAGAGCAGGAATTTATTGTTTATCCCGGATAAAGTCTGATGTGTTTCTTATTTATAAATATATCAGAATGTTATGAGTGCAAAGATAAACTATATCTCATCCTCTGACATATTGACATGAAATATTTTTCGTGTATACGGAAGCCCTGAAAGGAGTGTGAATAAAAACATTCCGTTTTTTTTTTTTCTAAAATTGTTTTCTCTCCTAAGAACATGTGAAAATAAAAGGTTTTGTCAGGATAAACTTTTTAAGTTCCAATAATATATTCGTGAAAACAGGTGGGGAAAAAAGGTTTCGCTGGTAAATTGTTTTTAACACAGACGGAGGAAAAAGAGCGACTTGGCATCTGTTAAAAAAAAAGGAATTTCAGGAGTCAGGAATTTAGAAAAATATCCTGGAAAACAAAATGTTTGTTTTGTTTTTTTTCTGAAGTCATAAACACAGGAAACACAACTATTTAGATCAGACTCAGAAGATGGATCAACAGATTCTTTTTGCCTCTCAGGGCTTCCGTAAACCTGCAGAAATATCACAACTTAAACGTCGTTGACTTTAAATGGAAACGCAGCTTCAGCTGAAAGAAAGTCAAGCTCCTTTTTTTTTTTTGATTTATGAAGAACTCCACCACGCTCCACCTCTGAGGACTCAGAGCCTTTCTCACGTTTCACTCAGCAGTTTTCTACCCGTGACCTGTTTTCACCGACCGTAGAAGAAGATGATCTGTTATTATTATTGAACCGCCAGCCCTCCTTGACGCCATGGCAACGGCCCACTTCTGCTCGCGCATCCTCGGTTTGTGGAAAGTCTGACAGTGAAGCGCCGAGCGTAAACATACATAAAACCTGCTATCACTCGCTTGTAATGTTAATGACGTAGGAATTTATTTTTTTCCGTAGCCGCTTTTTTTTTGTTACCAGTTAAAAAGCATTGAATACGAATGGAAAGTGTTCAGACGTGGAATGTAATAAACTTGTTCTGGCTACGTACCGAGGACAAAGATCTCCACCCCCCTGCTCCGGAGCTGCTTGGAGAAACTCTCCACTGGATCCTCAGATCTGCCGTCCGTGATGATCACCAGCACTTTGGGGAAATCCTTCCTGGCCCCGGCCTCCTCGGTGAAGCCGTGTTTCAGGACGTAGTCGAGGGCATCGCCTGCAGCCACGAGACAGAATCAGGGTCAGCACTTCTTTAACGTAGTCACTGAGCAATGAGGAGGCCGTTACACAACTACAGCACCTCTGTTTGTGTTGGCTACTTCTTTCACTCCTGTTTCGTTTTGTTAGTTCATTTAAGTTAATATTATTATTCTATTCTATTTGTTGTATATATCGTGCATTTTTCTTATTTTCTTCTTCTTCTTCTTCTTCTATTCTATTTTTGTATATATTGTTCTTTTCTTACCTGTATGTAAAAATGCTGCTGTAGCAAAAAATGTCCCCTTGTGGGATTAATAAAGTATCTATCTATCTATCTATCTGTCTATCTATCTATCTATCTATCTATCTATCTATCTATCTATCTATCTATCTATCTATCTATCTATCTATCTATCTACCTACCTACCTATCTGTCTGTCTATCTATCTATCTATCTATCTATCTATCTATCTATCTATCTATCTATCTACCTATCTATCTACCTATCTATCTATCTATCTATCTATCTATCTATCTATCTATCTATCTATCTATCTATCTATCTATCTATCTATCTACCTATCTACCTACCTGTCTGTCTGTCTGTCTGTCTGTCTTCTTCTGTCTTCTTCTTCTTCTTCTTCTGTCTGTCTATCTATCTATCTATCTATCTATCTATCTATCTATCTATCTATCTATCTATCTATCTATCTACCTATCTATCTATCTATCTATCTATTGAGGAAAAAAATCATGATTTATTGTAATTTACTAAAAAAGTACCAACAAATATTGAGTAGCTTTGTTTTTAAATCTTTTATAACAGTATTTATAATAGAAGTAAAACACAGTAAACCGGTAGAAAATTGACATTGCAGGACGTTAACCGGTTACCTGTCTTGGTGTCTCCTCCTTTGTACGGCAGCAAGCTGACGGCACGCAGCAGGTCCGGTCGGGTCAGATGTCGCTTGAGGGCGAACTCGGTCCGGGCGTCGTGGCTGTACTGGACCACGCCCACCCGGGTCCGGTCCGCCCCGATCTGAAAGGCGCCGGCCACCGCCGAGATGAAGTTGCGGATGTATTTGAAGTTCGGCCTGCCGACGCTCCAGGAGCCGTCCACCAAGAACACCACGTCGGCGATGGTGCTGAAGGAGCATTCTGGGTAAAAGAGGGAGGAGTGAGGAGGGGGGGGGCAGTGAATGGACAGAGGTTTTAGAATTAACAGAAAACACGAGGAAGCTTTTGAAAGATAAATGCATCATTAACTTTAAGTGACATAAAATCTACTTTTTAAGTTTGCAATGTGCCAGAAAAATGTCAGTTTCACTCCAGCAACACGTGTTTTTTGATAACTTTAAATTCTCAAATAGAGGAGGAGAAATGTTTCCATCCCAACTGAAGAAAGAAGGTATGTATTTCTGATTTGCTCATGTTTGGTAAGTGTATTTGAAGCCAGACTCAAAAGATTACAATCGCATCAACTATTGGAGATGTAGTCAGAGATTCATGGTCCCCAGGGGATGAAACTGGTGTTTAACCTCCCTAAAACCTGTGTGCAATACTAAAACTCAGCACCTCCTTCACTGGAAAAAAGCTAAAGTATTAGCACATAATTTATATGTGTAATTTGTATTTCATTTTTTTAGCACTAGCTTAAATTTGAGCATACATGGCACTTTAAGTTGCATAAACCAGATCTTGAAAATAATGCAGAATTACGGTTTTGGCACGTTAAACATCCTCAAAGTATGGTTTTACCGGACTCTACTGCCGGAGGTGGAGGTGCAGGACTCTCCTTACTTTCCTCTCGGGGTAAAAAAGGTTTAAAAAAAATCCACACAAGCTCGTCCTCGTCTGCAGAGCTGCAGCAGCAGCAGCAGCGCTCTTGTAAATCAGCATCTGTAATGGTTTCCACTTCTCTCAGCACTTCAGGGCTGGGCTCCACTCAGCTCGCTCCCACAGCTCCCACCGCTCCCACAGCTCCCACAGCTCCCACAGCCGGCCCAACCTACGACCCCCGCACTGAGCATGCGCAGCTTCCTCCACGCTGGCATAATTGTCCGGCAGGGGACCAAACCGATGACCGAATACTTCAGAGATTTATGGAGGGGCCTAATTGTGATTATTGCTGTACAATGGGGTGTGTTGTTACGGAAGGCGCCCCCCCCCCTCCCTTTTTCACTGCTGAGCTCACGCTTATGGACGCCAACCAGCAGCGGGGGGGCGGAGGGGGGTGTGAGGGGGAGGGGGGGAGTTCGAGGACGGAAAAAGTGGAAAAGTGGAGCAGTGACCTGACGGTGAGTGAAACCCCATCAAATTAAGGTTTAAATGAACAAAAGGACTCACTGACTGATTCTGAAGGGTCTGGTTTCCTGGGGGTTCCTCTTGTGTTGCCACTTGACTGAACTGAAAGACAACAACACGATCATGTCATGTTAGATATGATTCATTTAATATATCCTCAGCAAAATATTGTTCTCCGTTCATCTTCAGAAAACCAGTAACCGACCAATGGCGGACGACTCAAACTGGACCATAACTCTTCTTTTCTTTCCATTCGTGAGATTTAAACTCTCTCATCAGAGATTTTCTTTTCTTGTACAACGAACATGCAAAACGAGCTCCCAGATGGCAAAACTAACAAGTTGATGTCATTGTTTCCGTCAAATTTTTCAGGGAAATCTCAAGAGCTCGGAGGGTTTTTCAGATCATCAGTGTTTGTTGCGGTGCCAAGCGGGCGTCCCCAACAAACTCCTGCCATGACATACGGGACTTTTGTGTCACTTAACGCGCTGCAGCTGCTCTTTTCTTGTCCTATCTTATCCGTAGATTGGATGCGTTGCCTCTTTGTGCCTCTTTCACCGACTAAATCAGAGGTTCTTACATGTTTTGGCTTGCAATGCTTTCAAATGAAGCTACTTTTGACCTTACTGTGGATATGTATTGTAACCAGTTCAACCAAAGAAATATGTTTTAGAGACAAAATTAAAGCACTTCAACTTTTTTTGTCTCGTGAGCCATCAAGGTCATCTTGAGACTCCTTGGGAGGTCCTGGTTCTGAAGAGTGAAGCCAATACTTAAAGCTGCATTCTCTCTCCTGACCACCAGGGGGCGACTCCTCTGGTTGTATAGAAGTCAAAGCTTCATGTGTTAAAGCTGCATTCTCTCTCCTGACCACCAGGGGGCGACTCCTCTGGTTGTATAGAAGTCTATAGAAAATGACTCTACTTCTCTCTTGATTTATTCCATCAGTAAACATTGTAAACATGAGTTTATGTCTCAATCTCTAGTTTCAGTCTTCTTCAATACAGCATGATGTTCATTTAGTAAATTATGGTCCATTTAGAGAACCATAAAGCAGGGGAGGCTTTAGGGGCGGGGCTACAGGGTGATTGACAGGTCTCTACCGGAGTCACCTACGGCATCTGTTCATTGGTTGCGAAAAAACCAACATGGCGACGGCCATAATCCAAGATGGCGACAGCAAAATCGCTGAACTCAATAATTTATTTTTTAATTAATGATTACGGTCAGGACTTTTCCCTCGTTGTAGACACTAACGCTCTCAACGTACTGTTGTTCGTCTTGTCAAAACGTCATCCTAAAATTCACCAGCTGCTTTAAACCATACAAATAAATCCAAATATTGTGGTTCAAAGTTCATTCTTGACCTTTGACCTTGACCAGTTGAGAATATATGGTCCATTTAGTATCTGTTCTGGAGCTTTTACATGGTCTTCATCATCTATCATGGAATTGAAGATATTCAAATTTCCATTTAGTTTTTTCAGTGAAAAGACTTCTCTTTTTTTTTGTAAACATATAATATAAAAGATGTTTGATGATGACTTTCTTAAATCCGAATGTTTTTCTTGGTGTGAGTTTGTTTCGTAAACTCCTGTTTCCAACACGTTATCAGAAGAACAGCTCCTAAATGGTGGTGTTTTCTCGACTTAACAACATTTATTTGATTACATCCTTATTGTCCAGAGCTGCACCAAATAAAAATAATTAAAAACAAATTATTTAGAACAACAGAAGCACACTCTGGTCTACAATCCACCACTTGTTTTTTTTTTATCGGCCAGTTTTGGGGAAGAAGGTCGTCAGCTTGGTGACTTCCTGCCAAAAATGGCCAGCTGCAGACAAACTTTACAAGCATTTGGTTGGAAGTCTGGTGCTAATTTACAACCACACACACTCGGTAACTCACGTGTGAGCTGGCCGAAGATGGGCAGACTCTCCTCTGATCCAGCGTACGAAGATATCGTTACGACATAATCCACATCTGGAGTCAGGTCTGAGATGGGGGTCTTAGTCGCAGATGCAGGCAGAGTAAATTCTTTTGCTGGTTCTTCTACAAGAATGCAAAGGAGTCAGAGGGAAGCCATTAGGAAACTATTGCATTACTTCATTTCTCCAAGAGTCAAAACAGAGCTTCAGAAAAACCTGATTCCGACTGTTGACCTGAGGACTGGAAGAGCCGTGTAAACAGTATGATTCAATTTAATGAAAACTTTCCGCATCACTATGAAGCAAAACACATTATTTTAACCCGTAAATACCCAATTCTTCCATTAAACCAAACATATCAGGAATGCCTTGGCATCAAATAGGCAACAGGTTTTTATTAATTATTTGTTGATATGTTGATTCTACTGGTTGAGATCATTTCTGTGCTTATTGCGCAGGTTTACATAATTATTAATGTGAAAAGATCCAAAACATTTCTACGAACTAAAATACATTAACAACTTAAGCCCTTAGCTGTGCTCAACTATGACAATTAGACATAACTAAAGACACTGAATTACCTTTGTGGTTTACAGGCAAAGACTATGTGCCTCTTAATGAACCCTTAAGTCATTTAGTCTAATGTTAAGGGCATAACATGTTGTAGGTATGTTATCTTGTAGGTATATTGTGGTTAAATTTAACTTGAAGTCTTCCCAATTTATATTATTATTAAGCATTTTGATCAAGTGTCGAAATGTCGAAATGGGTCCTACATTAGCAAACTAACATTAGTTATGTTAGTTAAGTTTACCTGTCAGTTAATAAAATAAAAACTAACATTAGTTATGTTAGTTAAGTTCATCTGTCAGTTAATAAAATGAAAACTAACATTATTTATGTTAGTTAAGTTCACCTGTCAGTTAATAAAATGAAAACTAACATTAGTTATGTTAGTTAAGTTTACCTGTCAGTTAATAAAATAAAAACTAACATTAGTTAGGATGGGAGCTAACGTTAGTTTTGTTCATTAAGTAGTTACGTTAGCTAACAGATACTTCTGGATTAAATTTAAATATGCAAGCTAACATTAGTTCTGTCGGTGACCTGTTAAATTAGCTAATTTACACCTGGAATTAATTAAATATAAATATTCAAGAGACTATTAGTTCCGTCAGTTAGCTAGTTAAGTTAGATAACAGGATGTTGGCGAAACAAGTAGCGCTGACAGTAATATGTAAATATTATAGCTAACGGTAGTTCTGTCACTTTAAGCTAGTTTAGTAACATTTAATAAGATGCAACAGCAGTTACTGGGTGTATATATTTAGTAGCAACTAATCTTTATGAATGAAATAGTCTGTGTGCTAGTGATGCATAAATATCCATTTAATAAACACTTACTTAAAACTAGTTATAAGTCGCCTACCTTTGAACTTAAAGAAACCAGCTTTATGAATGGGAACATTGTCATGTTGAAGGAGAAACCCTTTCCCAAACTGGTACCACAAAATGGAAGCACACTATTGTCTAAAGATACCATTGTACACTGTACATTGAGATCCTTTAGACTAAATGTCAAACCTTGGAGGAAACATCTCCATACACTAGTGAGTTAAGTGTTGAGGTGGCTGTTTTTTTTTTTCAAAACCATGTCAGCTGTTTAATGAACTCTGACATGACATCTACACTCCTGAGCTAAACTAATGCTGACAATTTTTCCATGGCAGTGATAATGTTTTTCTTTTTTTCTCTGGCATTTTTTTTTTCTTATATCATTACAGCTCCCGGAGCCAAACGTGTGTCTGCAGAAATCTTCAGATAATTGCGGGGAGTGTCGAGTCTTGCCGGGCAGACTGATGTCTAAGACAGTTTATGGCACTTATAATGTTTCGGGCTTGGCAGGACATAACTCGCAGGTTTAATGAGCACCCACCTGTGTCTGAGGTCACTTGTATTCTGTAGCCCTGTATCCTCGACTGTGGTTTGCTCCAGATCATTTGCACTGTGCTCTCATTTAAAATCTTAAACCTCAAATCTCTCGGAGGGTCGACTGTGAAGAGAAAAAGTAAACACAGTTAATCTTGCCGCTTTAGGAGGTGGCTGTATTGTAATGTGAAGTATAAAAGGATTTTCCCAACAGTCAACACTTCCAGGGTGAAGTTTGACAAGTTCACTGTTGGAACAAACAACACGAGACAAAGCAAACTACAGATGTGAGGGAAGCCATTTTGGAGGAAAAAAATGACCTCCGTTTGAGCTTGTGTGGCCAGTGGCCACAGTCAACAACTCAAGCAACAACACACTGAGACAACAAACACAACAAAACAATACAACATTACCTTCCTACAGTTTAGAACATTCAAGCGGGAAACACAAACAGGGCAGATACAAATTTTGGGGAATTTTGGCTGTGACCATGTATACAGAAACAAAGAAAGGCCCATTTGAATTTCAAGTTTTAAACTTTCAAAATGAGTTGTGTCCAATATAATTAAAATAAAACGGTTTCAAGATACTCAAATTGAACTGGCTATTTTCAGATCTAAATAATTGAAGTTGAGTCTAAAGGTGAATTTGCTCACATTTGATTATTGTTGGATTTTGATTTGATGGAAAATTCAAACTTCATCCATTTGAGGAAGGAAAGGCAATCAAGCCTTTATGGAACCAATTAGAAATCTGTCTATTCAGGTTATGTTATGGTTTTTACATCCAAGATGGACACTTGATTTTTTGACGTAACTTAAATTGTAAATAAAACATGACCAGAGTTTAATCTGTTTTTTTTTTTTTTAATATACGACAATTTCTACAGTCCAATATGTAACAGTTACATCTGGAAGTTATTGTATATAAGAATACAAGCTAACGTTAGTTCTGTCAGATAGCTTACAGTAGGTAACAGTTACATCTGGCAGTTATTGTATATAAGAATACTAGCTAACGTTAGTTCTGTCAGCTAGCTAACAGTAGGTAACAGTTACATCTGATTGTTATTGTATATAAAAATACAAGCTAACGTTAGTTCTGTCAGCTAGCTAACAGTAGGTAACAGTTACATCTGACAGTTATCGTATATAAGAATACGAGCTAACGTTAGTTCTGTCAGCTAGCTAACGTTAGTTCTGTCAGCTAGCTAACAGTAGGTAACAGTTACATCTGATTGTTATTGTATATAAGAATACAAGCTAACGTTAGTTCTGTCAGCTAGCTAACAGTAGGTAACAGTTACATCTGATTGTTATTGTATATAAGAATACGAGCTAACGTTAGTTCTGTCAGATAGCTAACAGTAGGTAACAGTTACATCTGGCAGTTATGTTAAATTGGATGGCACTTTCAAAAATAAAGTTTTTGAAAGTTCAAAACTTGAAATTAATTCCTGCAAAATAGAAAGCACATCAATATAAATGTATTGACGTTTGAAAATTACATTGTTATGGCCATTCTTTGCTTCTATACAAGTCATTTTAACAGACAACTTTTAGTGTTTTGTTTCTGAAAAAGAATCTCTTCGGCTGGTGATGTCGTGGAAGAACTTTTTTAAATTCTGGAAATTGCGAGCCTCGTAACGAGATGTCTTTCAAGTTTCCCGCCAACAAACTACAACATGGACCGGCTGACATCCTGCAGACTGTCCATGACCTCAATCCAACTCATGATGTTGAATTGACAAACAACAATAACACACAAATCTGATGAAACTCTCCAGCATTGATTATACAATGGGTAAAGATATGATCAATAACTTTCATCATCTCCATTGCAAACCTCATAAAAGAATACACGATGTCGGTGAAGACATGTGTACGTCTTTTTTCTGTTCACGTTTCCAAAAATCAGGACCAGAGGTTCTTTAAATTACTTCAGCTCCAGACCAAATTTAATTTTTATAAATATTCTATATATACAGAATCTTTTCTCTCCTTTTAGGAGAGTTAAAAAACTGCTATAATTTAAGAACCGCTGGTCTTTGTGACGTTAACCAACAAACAGGATAACAGTGCACACAGATTAAAGTCTAACTTGTGATCACGGACATGGAGGATATCATGCATCACGTGTACATGAAAAGTTGTTTACAACAACTTGGGGCAATGGACAAAAAGTTTCCATGTACACGAGAGACCACAGATTATTAATTTTTAATATTTTAAAATGATATTCTTCAGGTTGGGGTTGATAACGAAATCATTAACGAGTAAAAAAGATCGCATACACAAAGATCTAGCTCGCTATAATGCACCGAATTCGTCATGTTGCCTTTGTGAGGTAGATATTTTAATCTTGATAAGAGTTTAAAATGAATAGAAAATAACTCAATTAACTACAATAAAACACGTTGAAGTAGCTTCATGACAAGTTCAGCTAAAGTACGTCAACTACACGCCTGCTTCTGAATGAGCTCGATGCTTTCAAAGGCAAATAATCTGTTTTTCCAGCAAGAAAGGATGAATCTGTCATGATTTATGGGAGGAAATGTGACATTGATAGACTGCTTCTGAATATATTTTCATTCCCTCCAAGTGTTTTGAACACTAGCCATTTCTTTTTACCATCCTCCCTTGATCACTTAATCATATAAATCACACAAACAACACATTGCGAAATGAAAAATAACACTTTGACAGTATAATCGCATTGATACCGATCTTTTTTAGAGACTCTCAAAACACTTCTTTGCTGAACGCTCACTTGCCTAAACTAAAAACCTTGTCCAATCTCAAACAGGTGGAAACCGTGCGTCTAATTCTGACTCTCTTCATGCTGAAGGAACGGTAATCTAACGGTAATCTGAGCTCCAGAGTTTGTGCTCATTTTATGAAACTCTGCAGCTGCACACATTCTCCTGAAGCGCTGCGTTCAAACACACGATGAAACATCACGTAAGCTGATGGCGATAACGTACCTAGCTACAGGTTTAAACGGTATTAAAGCGTTGTTTTCCTAGACCGCCAACCAGTGTGTCTGTTAGAGTGGGAGTGAAGAATATCATTGTGAAATATTGTCGTGAAGCCAAGACTCAGGGTCAGCTGACCCGGTCGAGGCTTGACCGGGGAGAGTGACAGGACGTCAAAAACAATGGAGGAACCACCAACCTGGTGAGTCAATTCAGGGCCGCGGGGCTGCTGCTTCTGTTTCCAAATGGACAAAAACTACCCAAAAAAAACCTCTTAAACCACACACACACACACACACACACACACACACACACAGACACACACACACACATCATCCACACTCACATGTGGAGCTTTTCTTTGAAACCCCAGATCTCTGCTCTAAACCGCTTATTTATTTATTTTTACTTGAAACAGGACAGTTTAGAGCAGAGGCCTTACCTTTGTCTCTCCGAGGAGTTTGAGCCTTTTAATTCTGGCCTCAACACGTCAAACTATTCCACGTGGTGGAATATATATATATATATATATATATATATATATATACAACCCCCCTCCCTCCCCCCCACCACCCCTGTGCTGAGACATTAACGGGGTCACAGGAGGTCAGAAACTCTCCTGGAAGGACAGAAAAGTAAAGCTTCTCGTCCTCCTGGTGATTTGATGAGTTATTACTGCACTTTTTTGTTTGTTTTTTTTTTTTTTTTTTTTTATTCTGAGAGAAAATCCAGAGACAGAGAGGAGCAGATTTTCTCCTCTCCGAACCTCCAAAACCTCTGGAAAATAATGTGAAACTCATATTTTGTCTTTCCGTTCCATCAGGAGAAAAAGACGTAGGGAGGAAACTTGGCCCTGTGCCGTCTGTTTTTTTTTTTTTTTTTTTAAACTGGAGAAATGTAGACTATAGTAAATTATAGTAGATTTTCAAGCAAGGGCCCCCTCTGGTGTAAAACAGACCAAACTACATGTCTGAGGATGGAAAGATGCCACACTTAACCCCAAGATCGAACTATTTTTCTGCGGGATAGTTTTTTAGATACATTACTGCCTTTCAACACTGATATATGTTAAGTTATGACATAAAAGAAGCACCAGACGGTTTGATTTTTGTTTTCTTTAAGGGAGAAAAGCCGAAATAACTCAATATAACTGTTTTTCCTCGTAGCGGTCGCCTGGAGGTCATTTTTTTATCGTACTTTTAAATCTTAGCGAGTTACAGTGATGGCTGAAACCAAGTGCTACTGGTTTGGACAGAAAATAAGATCATATCCATAAATTCAAACCAGATATCTGTTTTTCTCTTCGAGAGGAAATCTTGTGAAATCCTTTCTAGAAACTGGAATTATTGGCTTGAGGGACAAAACATCAATCATAAGGTTAAACCGAGGCTGAGCAGTTCAAACTAATCAGTTCACAAAACACACACGTTTCCTTCTCTGCGTGATTCTCTTTTATTCAGACCACAATATGCAGCATTTGAAGGCAGAGAAAAGACAGGCGGAGGGGAGAGGAGTTCAAGTGAGATGTGTTGGATCACAGAGATGAGGAGGAGGAGGAGGAGGAGGAGGAAGAGCGGCTTTACCTGGGTCCTGGGCCTGGCAGGAGGACAGCAGCAGTGCCAGGAGGGCAGCCGCCACCAGAGACAGGCTCTTCATCTTCAGCTCCTCTGGCTCAGCAGCACATGGATGAAGCTGCAGGAGGAACGGAGGAGGCGGTTAGACCTCAGAACATCAGCCCCGCGGCAGCCTCAGGGCTTCACCAGACCGCCACGCAAAAGACACCTGCCCCGTGCCATCTACCGGCCTTCAAATGGGGAGGACTCAAGTCCACCAGAGATCTTTGAGAGCACATTTACCAGACGCACATCTCCAGGATCCCTGGGCTCCTAAAGAAAGTGCTTCTCAGACAACTAAAATACAGATTACATGGCAGACGTTATATGTACTCATGAAGAAAGTCTGAAAACCAACAACTTAAGAGCTTTAAACAACCAATAAAACCGATTTAATATCATGGAAAACTTAGAATAAAGGCGCACAAAGGCAAATCTCTCTCTCTCTCTCTCTCTCTCCCCTCCTCCCCCCCCTCTCTTTCTCCCTCTCTCTGATAGATTCCGTTTTCCTCCTTAAAGAAACTTGCATTCTGGTGCAATTGCATTACAAAGCATCCAGTTTGGTGTCTACCAGTCTGCTGATGGGCTTCGCCCCTCTACCGGAGAGGAAGCCTTCCCAAAGAGCAGAATAACCGAGATCCGGCTTCGTGCGCAATTACGCACCGCAAAGCCAAGAATTAGTCCACGCGGTACCTGAAATATCCCGGATTTGAAATTAAGACGGTAACTGGAATATTAGCAGATACCAGAAGTCTGGAAATACCTCATCCTTTAAAATATACCTGAAATATACCTGAAATCAAATATTTCACCTGAGGGAAAAGAGGAAATATCAAATCCCATAAATCATGCAGGACTGACCTCTGGAGCCGAATTCCTTTGGTTTGGTTCAAGAAATCAAACTAAAAAAAGTGTTAAGTCTCTGTTGTAGAGCCCAGCCTGACGGGGGAGAGGTGGTCCGGTGTGAAGTCAGGAGAGCTCAGCGGAGGGTTTCTCTTTTTTTTGTGGTTCCCAGACGCGTCGGCGAGCCTCCTTCCAAGTGGGAAGACTCTCCACACGACCCGCTACTTAACAGGGGGGCTGCTCCCAGATCCGCCTGCCCCCGCGCGCTCTTACGACATCCAAAAAAATGATCTGTAACCAAGTGGTTGGAGACACACACACACGCGCGCGCGCGCGCGCACACACACACACACACACACGGAAACTTTTACATAGTTCTCTGCATTCCTTTCCGGTGATGGAGGTGCTTCTGTGCGTCTCGGCCACAAGGAGACAGCAGCGCAGATCTGCTTTTTTTGGGGGGAAGAGAGAGAGAGAGAGAGAGAGAGAGAGAGAGAGAGAGAGAGGGGGGAGGCTTTTAGCCTCTTTTTTTATTTTGTGAATCAATGGGAAAATATTACACAGTCTGGTAGAACTAAAACCCACAAGTCAGCCTCTCTTTAATGAATCATTCCGGTTTTCCAGGGACGGAGCAGGAGAGTCTGGGGTCCTCTGGTAAAGAAGCTACAGCTGCACTAACTTTCATTTATGACAATTTTAAAAAGAAAAAAGTGGAAACTCTTCACATTGAGGGCGATTTAAGTCACCAGTTACCCAAATCTGCAGGTTTTATTTGTGTCCAAAAATCTCACCATCCCCCAAAAACATTGTTCCAGAAGGCCTCCCCAACATTTGTTCTTTTTTTTCCATAACGGTGCAACTTGTGTCGGTGTCCCCAAATTTGTAACCAAACTAAACTAAAGTAACTTGTTAGCTTAGCTTAGCTTAGCTTAGCTTAGCTTAGCCTTCGCGTGTCGTCAAAGTCACAAATAATGTTAAAATGATTTCAGGATTTGAATGAAAGTGAGTTATATATCGTCCACAGACACCAAGACAATAAAGTTACTGGAAACATTTTTAATTAAAACGTCCCTAAAACAATGATCCCGTCTCCGCGGCTGCAATCAAACTAATTATTTTGCAGAATTCCAAAATGAATCCACATTAATTGTTATAATCTCATAATTACGCATGCACACTTACAGATATGTGTTTTAAGGTTTTGAACATCAAACAATCTGTTATTAGTCATCAAATAAGTTTCAGCAAATATTTAAAAAAAAAACACTTGTAACAGCAAGTTTAAATAGTTAAACTACGAGGAAGGCGCCCCCTGGTGGCCGAAGGCCCCCGAGGAGGTTTGAGTGACTGGTTCACATCCCACGGGGCTCGTGCAGCAGGTTCCCGGTGCTCGGACTGCGGCTCCGCGGGGCTCGGGCTGCGGGGCTCGGGCTGCGGGGCTCGGGCTGCGGGGCTCGGGCTGCGGCTCCCCGGGGCTGGGGGCTCCTGGGGGCTGATACACAGCCGCACATGAACACGAGATATCTGCCAAATGAAGATTTTAAATTAGGTACTTTTGTTTTTCTCTTTCCCAGAAGCAGCAAAGCTCATAAGAGGAGTTATGAACGAAACATGGACGGGTTGAGTTGATAAAGGACATTAATCCCTGAACACTAATTATGGAGATTTCATTTTCTGTGAGACTCAGTGGATCTCTTTGTAAACGTCGCCCTCTAGTGGCAGAAAAACATTCACACAGGAAAAAAAAATGTTTTATATATATATATAAAAATGTTTTAAAAAAAAGTTTATATATATATATATATATATATATATAGAAAACAATACACAAAAACTGAACATTCACACAGAAAAAAAGAGATAAATGGTTTAAAAAAGTGGTTTATATATATATATATATATATATATATATATATATATATATATATAGATAAAAATAGACAACTGAACATTCACACAGAAAAAAAAAAATATATATAAGAAAAAAATTCCCTGTGTGAATGTTCAGTTGTTATATTTCTTTGATAATTTTATATATATAGATATATATATAAAATTCCTGTGTGAATGTTCAGTTTTTCTGTGTGTGTGTGTGTGTATATATATATATATATATATATATATATATATATATATATAGCACTCAAGTGGATTCTATGAAACAAGATGGAAAAATATTGTGTAATTGAACATGTTTTTTTGTTTTTTTAGATTCAGTGCAGCCAAATTACATCATTTCTAAAAAGAATTGTGCCATAGTTCATAAGTCCAGTAGCGATACTCGGTAAAGGGCCACAGGGAGGAGTGCAACAGCATCACAAACTACATCCTCCAAACATCTCTCAATAACAATAATATTACTGCACTGCTTTTATAATATATGCAACCTTTGAGATATTTACTCTAGAAATAAAGATTCCTCAGCTCAGACACAAGCAGAGCACGTACTTCTATTCGGGCTCGTCTACAAACACACCGGACAGCTTTCATTGGGACTATTTCTTCGGTGGAAAGTAGTTCCGGTGAAAACGGTCGATGTCTTTGAATAAATTACAATTATTATATTCATTTTTTTTTTTTTTTAAAAAGATCTTTGAGAACCACAAACCAGATTTCTTCCCACCGCCGTTTAATTCAGATTAAATTAAAAAAAAAGTAGAGATTATCGATCACAACCATTTTGCTTTAAATCATTAAAGTTGTTTGTGTTTCATGCAAACAAACAGTATGAATGTAAACAACAACAAAGACCCATCTACACGTTTTGCTCGTGAGGTTTCATATTTTTATTGATCCTTTAGGTCACCAGAGAGAACGAGAAATAAATATTGATCCCATGAACGTGAAACAATACCCCATCATGACAGGAAACACGCAGGCCGGCAGACGGAGGGTTTTCTTTTCTTTTTACACGATAGACGACCGGCCATATTTAGGTGGGAGTGAAGTGAAGCGCTGCAGCGTCCGTTATTATTATTATTTCTTCTTGGGGAACGCCGCCGTCACCAGCTCGTACACCACGTAGCCAGCGCCTGGAGGAAAACACCAACAGTTACTATCACTTTCAAGTATCCTCGCTTAAAAACAAGCAACTGTCAGCATTTCTTTATTTTTCTCTTTCGTATAAATTAAATGCAGCAATTAAGATATTTCTCATTAAAATATTTTTTTTTAAAAAAGGGTTATAAACTTCTGAAGATCTTGAGGACACTTTGAAGCCAAGTTGTGCTCATTAATATTCACACGGTTATGTGTTGTAACTTCATCATGCTACTACTCTCATTATATGAATCATTATGTCATATGCATTGAATGTAAACTGTTATAACTTCATCATGCTACTACTCTCATTATATGAATCATGATGTCATATGCATTGAATGTGTTGTAACTCTGTCATGTTCGTTACATCTCCTGTCCTTCTGTCCCTCCTGATAGAGGATCCTCCTCTGTTGCTCTCTCTGAGGTTTCTCCCGTTTAAGGTTTTTTTGGGGGAGTTTTCCCTGAACCGATGTGAGGGTCAAAGGTCAGAGGATGTTGTATGCGTACAGATTGTAAAGCCCTCTGAAGATAATTTGTAATTTGTGATTTTAGGCTAAACAAAATAAATTGAACTTTTACAGAAACTATAAGTTAAACCCCCTGGACCCCGATGGGTCTTCATAGCGGAGCAGGACTCTTTGGTTCTCACCCAGGATGGTGAGAGCCATCGTGGTTCTGTACAGCACGGCGTCGGCGCTGCCTCCCTTTAGATGAATGGGCAGCCCGTTATCCTCCTGCAGGAGACAAACACACGGGGAACTTACAAACACCATTTAATGGATTTCACACTTTGTTCCTTAAAGTTTTAGCCTGGAGCAGATTTCTCCCCTCGGCGTCCCGTCCACACGGTTAAACGTCCACACGGTTAAACGTGCACACGGTTAAACGTCCACACGGTTAAACGTGCACACGGTTAAACGTGCACACGGTTAAACGTCCACACGGTTAAACGTCCACACGGTTAAACGTGCACACGGTTAAACGTCCACACGGTTAAACGTGCACCGGTTAACGTACACGGTTAACGTCACAGGTTAAACGTCCACACGGTTACGTCACACGGTTAACGTCAGGTTAAACGTCCACGGTTCGCACCACACCGGAAACGTCCACGGTTAACGTGCACCGGTTAACGATGCGGTAAACGTCCCACGTTAACGCACACGGTTAACGTCCACACGGTTAAACGTCCACAGTTAACGTGCCGGTTAACGTCACACGGTTAACGTCCACACGGTTAAACGTCCACACGGTTAAACGTGCAGCCAGGAAGCAGCGGAGGACGTCTGAGACACGCTCTTATTTAAAACACGCTGGGTGTTCACAGGAGCGTCCAGCCAAGTTTCACAGAGAATTAAAAAAACACCCACTTAACTTAACGGCGTTCTTCCCCTTCTCTCCGTAAGATGATGTAATGCGAGAGGACGTGTGAACTAAAGAGCTTCAGAAACTAACTCAACATGTACAAATTACCTAGTTTGATAAATCTGTGGACGGCAGGAGAATAACAATCACCCTCGTGAGGATGCTTCCTAAATAAAGTCCCAGAATAAAGAATAAAGTGATGAAACGCGTTAGAAAGGTCAGAGGTTTACGGGGAAAGTGAGCGTCAACAAAGAGTTCATAAATACATAACATTTTAGGGAACTTCCAAAAGACTTGAGGTTTGTTTTTAGTTGAATTTATGAGCTAAAAGTTTCCCCTTTTTTTAAATAAAAGTAGATTTAGGAATCGATCGTCACAGAGGTTAAATGTTTTACTCTTAATCCCGGTTCTGTGTCACTAAATATTAGTTCCAGGCGGTTATTTTTCTATACTTTTTCTTATACAAACTGTACTTTGAAGTGTGGCTGTTAAAGAAACAAGAGACTATTTAACGACACGGCTGTTAACATTTATTTAAAAATCATTCCGTGTTACGGGAAAATCCTGCAAGTGAAACAAATGTGATCTTATTTGTGATATTTATTCAGTCGTTGGTAAACGCACCTTTTTTTTTTAAAAACAACTAGACTGACTTTTGGTATGAGTGCATCCTTGGTCAACTTACTTTTGAATTAATGATTTAAAATTAAAATAAAAAAAGGTCTGTGTAGGGTTTAGTGGCTCCAGCTCGTCATGCAGGCTGGACTCAATCACTGCAGAGTTATTAAGTTTAAGTTATTAAAAGCATATTCAAGCGGTTACAACAAACCAGCCAGGAAACTAGTTTGTTTAGACTACAAGATCTAAAAGTTATGTTTTTTTAAAGCAGCATCAGAAGCGACTTCACAGCCTCTTTCAACGTCAGTCCACACAGTCGTTAAGTGAACAGGACGTCTGATCAGCTCAATAATCAGTAATTCACTGCAGATCAATCACACAATTAGTACCAGGACACTTATCTTTGGAGCTAGAATGATTTCAGGGCTTCATGAGAAGAACCACCACTAAAGAAATAAAAACACATGCACCATTCACTGTATAATAGTGAGTATTTACAACCACTTCCTGTCTGGAGAAACTGCACCATGAAGGGGCAAAAGGTGAGAAGAAAACTGGTTTCGGGTATTTATTATTGACCCGTTTGGTCTCTGCGAACTGTAATTTACTGTCAGAGAAAGAATTTTAACCTACGGGACCTCGTCAAAGTTATGTGTCAGTGTTTATTAAACAAGTATGTCTCCGCTCTTCAGCAGAGGAAGTATTCAGACCGTCTACTTCAGTTGAAGTACTGATACCTCAGCGTGAAAATACTCTGGAACTGTACTCAAGAGTATGTGTATGTGCTTACAGCATTAAAAGTACTCAAAGCAGATAAAAATGTCCCCTGTGACAGTTTTAATATGAATACTATTTATTATACCAGTTGATTATTAATACCTGAGTATTAATGTAAAAACAGGATTTTTACTGCTGTACAAATATATATATTAGGATAATTAATTGATATGTTGATATATTGTTCGTTTCACAAATGTGAATATTTGCTGCTTATATATAATATTAATACATATATTAATATTATATAAATATATTTTAATATAATATATAATATAAATATATTCATATTAATACACATATATAAGCAACAAATATTCACATTTGTGAAACTGGAACCATAAAATATGAAAAATGGCAAAAGATTATAAAGATATTGTCAATTAATTTCCCTTCTATCTATATCTATAAATAAAATAATATTATATATATATATATATATATATATATATAATATTAATCATATAACGTCATATAAAGGGGACGCTCTTTACCTGAAACGCCTTCTGCTTCTGCGGCACTTTGTTGTCGACCTGCCGGCGCGCGGAGCTGACGATGGTCCTTCGCGCCACCTGCTGGAGAGCCTGCGGAACGACAGGGAGCCAGCAGAAGTCACCACACAGGGCTGAGCACACCGAGCCCGCGGTATATAAATATAAATATAACGTTAAACACAACCGGTCAAAAGGCTGGAGGAGACTCGGGGGCGACAGCGCGGAAGCTAAGCTAATACTAGCTCCGACTTTGACCCCTAGCTCCGTTTACGGAGCCGAACTTTGCGGTTCGACGCCGACTTCCAGCTGGTATATCTGCGTTGTTAGTTCAATGATACGTCTAGGAGACGGACACAAAGTTTAAGAGGCGAATAGACTTACGAATATGTGTCTGTTCATCTTTACAGTCTGTCTGCAGTCGCCTCACACAAGGACACCGGAAAACTACTTCCGCTTTCAGCTTCCTCTTCTTCTTCCTCTTCTTCGCTGGATAATGACGGCAGGCTGCGCGCTCTGCCGCCACCTACAGTCTCCAATGCGAACTACACCCTTTATTTTTATTTTACCTTTAACTGTCACTCCTCCTTTGTTCTATTATCCTTCACATGTTCTATATTTATATCTTTTACGTGTTGTATTGTTCTCAGCATACCTATTCTTTATATTTATTCCTCTTTTTTATTTTTTATTTGATTGGTTTCGTCGTGCCGGTATTTGCACTTTAATTTGCCTGTTTTTCTTTTTTCTTCACTTTATTGTAAAACCCTTTGACACCCTGTTTGAAAGGTATTGTATAATAATATAATATATATATTAAACATATTAATTATATTAAATATGTTATATACATATCACGTTCTCAAAGATTTCTAGATATTAATATATGAATGTAAAAGGCTGCGTTTCATGGTGATAAAAATGTAATTAAAATATTGTGGGGAATTATTCATTATTATATATTAAGCTATAAAGTAATTAAAATATAAAATATATATGCTGGCACTTTTGTACTTTTTGCTCAAATACAAATTTTAATGCAGAACTTATACATAGTATTTCTACACTTGTATTACTGATTTTACTTTTAGTAAAATATCTGAGTACTTCTTCCAGTTCTGGTAATAACAGAATACTTTGTCTGCTTTCAAAACACATGATTTATACCTGGTGTTAATTCAGAAGCACAACTCTCCTCTCCCTAATATATGACACATTCATTAGTATTGTTGTGATGTATTTGTATGTATCTTATGTGTATTTCATCTGTGTCCTACCTCCTTAGCCTCTATGTGAATAAAGTATCAACAAAGTATTTTCTTTCTAGCTCAGGTTAAGTAAAAGTATAATAAAAGCAAGGAACAATCAAACATGTCAGTCAGAGAAACCTGTTTCATTTAAATTACATTTATTAATTTAAAGCAACAACACAACACAGATGGAGTATAAAAAGAAATGTCTCACGATGGCAGACAATTTATTTGGATGAAATGTATTAAAAGAAAAAACAACAACAACAACAACAACAATAATTTTCACTGAGCGAATTTAAACGTGCAGCATCTATTTTATTAGTATATAATCTCAGCTGCTGCTAAAGATCTGAAAATGGCAGGATTTGGGTGTAAAACTAGTGTATTAGATGTAAATGTTGAGACATTAAATCACATGTATCATGCCGTGTTGTTATTATTATTATTATTATTATTATTATTATTGCATGTTAACGACAAACAATGAAGCCACGATGCAACGTCAATGTACAGTTTACACTTCCTCAAACTTTGAACCCACAAAAATAAACCCTGAGGTCTGGCGTGCAAACACTGGCTTTACAATGCAAAGATTTCTTAAAAATAAATAAAAAAAAATTAAACATTAACTGTACAGCTGAAAGGCTACAAACGTTATTTGTTCCCTCCGACGGGGAACTTGCTCGAAGCGATTTGTTAATTTTTTTAAACGACAACTCGGCGAAAGCTCGTTTTTTTTTTTAAAAGTTTGACAGCAGGCTGACGTCACGGACGACACGAGGCACAAAGACGAGCCGCTCGGCTACCCAGCATGCAACGCGGGACTCAGAACGACGTTACAAGCAGCCCTGAAGCCGGACAGCATTCACCCCCCAAAAGAAGCTAGCTAACGACGAGCTAACGACGAGCTAACGGCTCCTTCTCTGTAACATTAAATACATGTATGCGTGTTTCTGTGGCCTAAGAGTCAGGAGAGCCAACAATCGATCGCAATCACGTCTACACAGGCTTAGTGTCATACAGCTGTTCAAAAATAATAACTATGTATATATTTTCTTATATGTACATAAGAAAAAAAAAAATGGCATCAGAGCAATGATCTGTGTGCAAGTGTAGAATGTAAACTCCTCCTCGGGCTGTCAAACATGGCTTCCAGATAAGTGCGATTCCCAAACGTGTCTCATTAAGAGCGTACGTCCTCCACCAGGAGCTGCGGCCACGTTTCCCCCCCAGAAGACGTCGTTACCGGGGAGGAACGTCGAGTCAAAAGCTGTGAATTCGCGGCTACTTCTCCGCTCACTTTGGCAAATAATCAGCGGCTTTCAGGCCTAAACCTGTTCTCTGTCTGCTGGAGGAGTTAATGTGGGCGTGACACGCGGACGCTCGTCTACCGGGGGTTCGGGGGGCCTCTGGACGTCGGGCGAGCCGGACGCCGGCCCGGCTCAGTTGGAGATGTCGGCGCTGTTGTTCCGGTTGCCGCACTTGTGGTGGATGACCAGCAGGACGACGCCCAGGAAGAAGCAGACGGAGCCCACGGTGATGTAGGCGATGCCCAGGAAGGGGTTCTTGCCGCCCATCCAGGAGATGGTGCTCAGGATCATCCGCTTCCTGCCCTCGAAGCTGCGGACGGGATAGTCTGGTTTCAACCGGTTAAAGGTTTCTTTACGGAACAAAGTAAAAACCATGGCATCTTTATTTTTCTATTTCTGATTAAGTTGACCGATGGTCACAGCAGGATCCTGAAGAATACGGACTAAATCATGACTCTGTTGCTTTGCTAACAGAGGAAAGAAGAAGAATGATTTAAAGTCTGAGCTTTACAGCAAAAGGCGTTCGTGCAGACTGACGTTCTGCTTGTTGGTCTCATGTTGTGAAGAACTGCTGCTGGTTCCTCTTTTATATGATAAAACCAGACAACCAGAGTTCTAACATCTACTGGAGTCCCATGTAGAGACACTGTGGCTCTTTGCCTCCTCTGCGTTTAACCCTGCCCTCATGTCTGAACGTCTCGGGGTGGTGTCTACGTGGCGTTCAGGTAAAGGATACTGTAGACGACCTCCAGCGTGTAGTTCCCTCGCTGCAGAGTCGGCACCATGTTGTTTTTCTTGCTGATGATGCGGTAGAGTTTGCGGAAGGTGGGCAGGGCGGCGGTCCTCATCCACACGATGAAGTCCTCGTTGACGAAGCCGTTGTTGTCCTTATCCGAGTCCAGCTCGTAGACGGGCCGGCGCCAGTTCACCGGCTTGGTCGTTCCTGGAACAGAAAGAACTCGGACGGATGAGCGGCCGACGGTTTATTTGCATGTTGAAAATGTCAGTATGTATTAAGATTATTAATCATCATCAATATGAGACACGAATGCATCGTCTCCGTTTCGGTGACGTCCAACCGGAGTCAGCCGAGTCTCCAAAGGGAATCGATCTGAAACCGCACGCTTCATACCACGAGACTCAAACCTTTTAAACTGTACAGACAGACATCCTGAAGCCCATTGAAGAAAATGGGAAGATTACCGGCTGAAATCTAAACCGAGCCGAGCGGTCGGCGGAGGAACAAAAAGAAAAAGCTGCTGCTGAAACCTTGAAAGACGGCGGTGAGGTTCGGGTTGCTGCCTCCGGGGTTCCCGAACTTCACGTGCTTGTCGGTCCACCAGGCGATGCCGGTAGTGTTGAGAGGGATCTGGACCCTGGTGCCGTTGGGGTCGTTGTAGAACAGCTCCAGAGTGTCTGCCACCAAACGAGGGATGCACGGTTAGAGAATGGGATTCTTTGAATGCGACTGCTCGGCGGTGGGGGCCGGCTCACCGTTGAACATGCTGTTGGCGATGGCGCCGCACGGCGCGATCGGCTTGTTGTCGTGGTAAGCGTACGGCTCGCACTCCTTACTGGGTTCCTGAGAAGGAAGAGGGAGGAGACCAAAAGGTGAACCTCTGTCCGACAGTCCCGAGGAATCCCCACGGAGACGGAGCGGAACCAAACGAGGAACGGCGAGCTTCTTTAACCCGTTTGCAAAGCGAACCGACGTCACACGGGAAGTCCACGCCGCCCGGCTTTTCATCTTAAAATATATTTCTGTCGTCTCGCCGTTTGGCCGCCACCACTTCACAGCTTCTGACCACCGCTGATACAACAATGTTCTGATCCGCTCGGACACGAGTCCTCCTGCTTCTCGCGTTTGGACGTTTGATATACGAGCGTCTCCTGGTCTTTACCGAGGTGGTCTGGGTTCAAGTCCTGGTCTAGGGACAGTTGTTACATTAATATATTTATGAATTAAAGATCTTTTTAGGGGTTTTCAAGCGGAAACGCCCACTTAGCCGTTAGCATAGCGCAGTGATGTAGGCCGTCATAAAGCACCATCACCGCCATTTCACTGTCAGTGTTGTGTTTTTTTATGTTCATATATATATATACACTTTTGTATATATATTTATATTTGTACATAGTAGTTCTACTTTGTTGCCCTTGTTTTTACGGCTAACGTTGGCTTAGCTTAGTGCTAGCGTTTGGAGATAACTGAAAGGGTTCGTTTGTTATTTTTCAAGTGGAGGTCGTACGAATACGAGTTGTCGGAGGTAAAATGACTGTTTTCATCAACGGAGTCTAGTGACTTTGGAGAGAGAGAGAGAGAGAGAGATTTAACGTCTGAATAAATAAAAGAAATATTCACACGGTTTACCCACATTCTCAGTCTCCTCGGGGTGTTTCACTTCTCACTTACGAAAACATAAGTTTGAAGTTGAACTGACACAGAAACGTTTGTCGGGCGATCGACGACCAATCAGATTGCACAGACAAAGTTGAGTGACGCATTAAAAGCGTGAGTTAATGTTTCCTCCCCGATAATCATTAGCTACCAGACAGACGTTCTCTGAACTGAAGTCTAACGGACAAACTGAGGATTTACGGCCTCTGACGTTCGAACTCTCGGGTTTTTTCGTGCAGTCGCAGCTTCGACAGGCGCGATGAGGCCTTTGGAACCTCGGAGACGTCTCACCACGAGGGATTTCATGTTTCCGTTCAGCTGGCTGTCGTCTCTCGACTTCACGTAGCGACGGTGATTCTGGTAGAAGTTGGAGAGGCCGTAATACACGTAGACGTTGCTCTGGTGGTTTGAAAGGAAAGAAATGTATAAAAAGACAACCGGCCGTGTGAATGCTGATAATGGAATGGGCATCTTCCTCACCTCGTACGGCTGCTCCAGGTAGAACGGGATCGTGCAGGTACAAGGCCTCGTGCTGTTCCAGCTGAAGTTCTGGGAGCAGTTGAAGCAGGGACTGGACATGTCGGCTCCCGTGTAATCGATCTGAAAAGCAAATATAACGACCAGTTCAAAACAGGAGCCACAGTGTGCCCGCCACGGGAGCAAAACCAGGAAATAGAGCAATGACAACAAGGACATGGGTCAAAATCCTAGTTAGAAGACGATGAAAAATGCAATTTAATAGTCAATCTGTAACAAGGTCGTAGCCATGATTAGCTGCCTGGTACAGTTATAGATTACACTCCCATGTGCTTGTGTGGGAAGTGGTCAATGTTATTGAATTACAATAACAAAGGAGAAACACACTGAGTATTATGACCAGGTAAATAATCAATGCTTCCCGTTTAGTGACAGTAATATTACATACAAAATATTCTTAAATCTTTATCATCTGTCTTGTGAAAAAACGACAAACTCCATTTAAAAATCGTCCACTTCAGTGGTTCCATTGCGCACAAAAACAACGTTTTATGAGTTAGATTTTAATTTAATTATTGAAATAAAAGCTGATCTTCGGTCACAAACGTTGCCGAATTTCCCGGCGGAGCATAACGTTTCATAAAATGTTTAAATCACGTTGCGAGGACGTTGAAAACGTCCAGATATGCGAGATAAAAGTAAAATTGCGCAATTATTGCGTGGGGTTCGGTGTGAGCGCGCGAGCCCCCCCAGCCGCGAGCCCCCGCCAGCCGCGAGCCCCCCCCACCCCAAGTGATGCGCGGCTCGCCACCTCGAACTCCCGGATGTTGTTCGACGTCACGAACAGGCCGATGCCGACGGGGATGAAGAGGAGCCCGATGATGAAGAAGGCCGGCAGCACGGTGCCCGCCGTGAGGATGGGCTGCCAGGCGGGCAGCCGCTGCTGCTTGAACGCGGTGTTCTCGGGCTTCTTGCTCCGCAGCAGCGCGCCTCCGCCGGGCCCGGACATGGTGACGTGCCCGTCCTCGTCTTTGGCGGTGTAACTGGTCGCCATCATTGTTTTTATGTCACTCCGAACAACGACAACGACGGCGAACGGGGGGGTGGGGGGGAGTTTTGCGAAACAAGGAAGTGAACGCACCGCGCGGTGACGTCACTGGGCCCGTTGCCAAGGGGGCGGCGGCCGGTGCTGCCTTCACGGGCTGTCGGGAATATCCGGGATTTAAGAAATCATCAAGAAGACAAGAAAAAGGATGTTTGTGATATTAAGGACAGGATGTTAAGAATATAACGTTAAGTATTTGTATGTATATATATATATATATATATATATATATATATATATATAACAGTTATATACGTATGTGTATTGAGAATATAACGCTAGGTGATACATGTTTACATATACACGTATGTATGTAACAGCTATATTCATACAAATTCGGACAAATAATTTTATACAAATAAATGTATACATACATATATACATGTATTTGTATGTATATATATATATATTGAGAATAGATATATATCATCTATATTCTCTCTCTCTCTCTCTCTCTCTCTATATATATATATATATATATATATATATCTATAGATATATAGATAGATATATATATCTATGGATATCTATAGATATCTATAGATATATATATATCTGTTCAATACTCAATTAAAAGAGCTACACGTTGATATTTTCAATCCGTGTTAAACTTTGTCATCACATCTTTCTCGTCTATAAATCACATCATCAATTAAACTATTTTCCTGATGCATTGATATACAACTGAACTACACATTAAATATTTAACTTTTCCTGTTTTGGGATTAAGAGTTTAGAGTTTAAGAGTCTTTTTTTTTATTCTCCAATTTCAAAAAACGTTGAATAAAAAAAAATATATATTTTTAAAATTAAATAAAAATTTTAAACTTTTTCAGTTTTTTTTTTAAAGACAAACACAAAAATACTGGAAATAATAGGTTTCCAGTATTTGAGCACGATGGAACAATTAATTCTCAAAAACTGCTCGTTTTTAATGCTTCAGTGTTGATATAAGTTTATTTTTTAATCAGACTGTTGGTGAATTTTCATGTTCCCAACAGCCAGAAAACATGTGCATTTAAAAACAAATGGGGGAAAACAGTTTGTTTTTATTGTGGGTTTTTCTAAAGAAAACAAAGCTTAAACCTCCATATCCTCTCATGTGCTCGTGTATGCATTGTAATGCATTCTTACGTTTATTACACCACCAAATACACTTTAACCCAACACACCACTGACGTTCCTTTGCAACTTTACAGACACTTTCAAAAGCAATTTTTAAATCCAGCGTAAAACAAACATTCCCACCGTCTGTCCGACCAAATGACCGACTTTAGACAACAAACAAACAACGTTGGGATTCCTCAAAAACAAAAAACACATTTTTCTGCCCATTTGTGGGACAGATGAGATAAATATGCACTATTATCTCCATTTCATTGTCATTGTGGTCGTGTTTTATGTTCATATATATGCTTTTGTATACATATTTAAATGTGTACATAGTTAAATGTTTGTTGTCCTTGTTTTGAGTCAAATTCCTTGCATGTTTATGCATAACTGTCCGATAAAGCTGATTCTGATTCTGATGTGTAATTTGATTAATTAACTTTTTAGCCAACGGGGAAAATACACGGGCGAGTCTGGCAATATATATCAATGGGCAACGCTGCCGGCAACAAGTAGTGAGATGAGACGCTGGCTCAGAAGTGTGTTCATATATTCAGCATATTCTTAGATCCCCGTCCATGAGACCGAGCGTCCCACCAGACTCCATTCAAAAAACACCCGTTTTAGTGTTTCTTCACATATCGAGCCGAAGCCCTCAGCTCGTCGCTCCTCTGGTTGCCGAGGCGGCGGCGTCCATCAGCGGACCTGTGGGAGAGAAAAGAATTACAACGCACGTGTTTCCTCGAAGGCCGAGTTACAGTCATTTCATTCATTTTTTAATTTAAAGATATTGATTAGTGGCGCTTTGACACAAATCTGCAGTATAAAGCAAAGTAATACACGTCAGCGGCTACATGGTTGTTATAGCTGTCAGGAATCAATGTGTATCTGTGAGCAGAGTCTGAGCAGATCTTAAAGGTGCAGTGTGACGTTTAGGGGACGTATGGGTAGAATATAACATTAAGTATGTTTTATAAGAATCGTTGTGTTTTTCGTTCCCTGGAAGAGTTTCAGTTGGTTGCAGTCTGCAAACGCACCACTAGGCGGCGCCAGGTTCTATACACCGGCCCTTTAAGGGTTCTACACACCGGCCCTTTAAGTGTTCTACACACCGGCCCTTTAAGGGTTCTACACACCGGCCCTTTACGGGTTCTACACACCGGCCCTTAACCCACCGGCTCTTTAAGGGTTCTATACACCGGCCCTTTAAGTGTTCTACACACCGGCCCTTTAAGGGTTCTACACACCGGCCCTTTAAGGGTTCTACACACCGGCCCTTAACCCACCGGCTCTTTAAGGGTTCTACACACCGGCCCTTTAAGGGTTCTACACACCGGCCCTTTAAGGGTTCTACACACCGGCCCTTTAAGGGTTCTACACACCGGCCCTTTAAGGGTTCTACACACCGGCCCTTTAAGGGTTCTACACACCTGCCCTTTAAAGTCATAGATTAGCTCAGAAAAGGGTTCTGAGCTAATCTATGGATTTATTAATTAAGTTAATCTGATCTATGAATTGTTTTGTATCGTGAGATGCAATAAACTTTAATAAAAGACGACATTAATACTTTTCTCTACTAAAATGTTCCACCACAACGTTGTAAAGACGACATCTCACCTCACGATGCTGAAACGATCAGGTGATTAATCACCAGGAATCTTGAGCTTTAAAGTTTATTCTTATTCTCCTAATTAATTATTTTATTTAATATGAATTAATATCTCTTTAGGAGCCCGTGTGATTGATTATGTGCCAATAAGTTGTGAGCGCTTCATTTAAAAGATTAGAAATAAACATTTTGTGTGTCGTTATTCCACCTATTTAAATCTGTGATGCATAGTTGTGTAATGTTATTGTCTCTGTATTAATATATTAATGTATATATATTAATATTTGCTTTGTTTTTATCGTTATTGCTTTTACTGTTTCTGTTTTTATCATGTAAAGTGCCTTTGAATATACCTTTTAAAGCGCTATACAAAATAAATTATTATATTATCATTGTAATCCTTCTTCTTCTTCTTCTTCTTCTTCTTCTTCTTATTATTATTATTATTATTATTATTAAGTATTTCTCCTTTGTGTCCGCCTGGGTAATCCTCTCATGGCCCCTTTTAGGGCCCTCGACCCACAGCTTGGCAACCACTGAATTAATTTATTTATTAAGTAAACGACAAACATTCCTTTTTTTTCTTATTTATTTGCCGGTGAACTGAATATATTAGGTTTTGGGACTGTTGGTCAGCCATACAAAGTTATTAAAAGACGTCTCCTCGTCGAGGCTCCGGGAAATTTGTAGTTTTCTGATATTTTACAGACGAAACATTCACCCCGAGTTTGGTTATTAGAAGCCGATTAAGGCTCCGTGAGAAGGAGCGAGGTCTGCTGGTGCTGACTGAGTTCCTCCTGTGAAGAGTCTTTGGTTGCTTTGTGTTCACGCTGTTGTCCACTAGAGGGCGCTGTGAGTCTCCTGGAGAGCTCACCGGCGTCTTTATGTGAACCTGGAAACAAGACCATGGCCCAATCTCAATCTCCCCCTAAACCCTCAAACCCTGACCCCTAACCCCTCAGGGACTCGAACCCCGACCCCTCAGGGACTCGAACCCAGAACCCTCAGGGACTCGACCCCCGACCCCTCAGGGACTCTGACGTGTTAAGTGGTTGAGTGTGAGAGCCTGTGAGGGCTTGACATGGTGTAAATAGGAATGGAATTTATTTTATACTTTTTACTCCCTGATTTGAACGTCTTCCAGACTCTTTTCCTCACAAGATGAAACGTCATTAAAATAATATATATATATATATATATATATATATATATATATATATATATATATATATATAGTCTCTGCTTGCATTCCTGATTTCATGTGTTTTCATGTCTCATCTTTAATATTTAATGTTCTTGTAAATGTAATATATCCGGCTGAACACCCACGTGTCCTCTTTGTTTACCTTTTTCTTTACGGCTCCATGCTTCCATGGTAACGGCGTGTTTAACGTCACATTGCTATGAATTGTGGGTAATTCCCTCGGGCAGAAGTCTGCATGTAAAGCTGACTCACTAAAGGGTTCATAAAGGACTCAACGTGTCTGAGAGACTCAAACACTCGACGATGAGACAGAACCAAACCCTCAGAGTCCGTGAGGGTGGAGATGAGATTCATCTTCATGTTCACGCTCTTCTTCTTTGAAACCCTCGCTATTCAAATTATATTAATATTTATCCATAACTTTGTGTTCCAAAATGCACAATTTCTCACTTATTCTGAGTTTATTTGGAACCTTTGAGTGTGTTAATCTGTTTAAACGTATTAAAATGTTTTTACTGTGTATGTTTACGTTGGGTTTGTTTGTTGGACAGCTTACGTATTAAATATGTAGAGACGGGGAGACGCAGCTAAAGTCCCCCGAGATGGAATCAGGAACATTTATTCAGGAGCTTCTCCGGGATTTCTGCTTCTGCTCCGAGACAGTGGAGGTGAATTTAATTCAGTTTTTGGTGCTCACAGCGTTAAATATTACATTAAAAAAACATCTGGCCCCGTGGCTCCGGATCGGGAGGTTTTAAAGCTTCAACGTGATTTTAATTCGGATTTATGGACGTTTATTCGAAGATAATGACGTCCTCTGGTGAGCGTAAGTCTAACTGTATCTGGAAATACATTTACTGGGGAAGTAAAATTAGATTTTACTGAGTTAGGACTTCTAGAAGGAGTTTAGACTCCTGTTTTGGGCGGAGGGTTAGTTACGGCTAAGATGAGGAAAGAAGCTCGGTTTTTAGTCATTATCATTACCGAAAGTCTGTCCAGTCAACATTAATCATGATTTATGAAACTCTTCACATCACATGGAACATCACATGGAACATCACATGGAACATCACATGAAACATCACATGGAACATCACATGGAACATCACATGGAACATCACATGAAACATCACATGGAACACATGAAACATCACATGAAACATCACATGGAACATCACATGGAACATCACATGGAACATCACATGAAACACATGGAACATCACATGGAACATCACATGGAACATCACATGGAACATCACATGAAACATCACATGAAACATCACATGGAACATCACATGGAACATCACATGGAACATCACATGAAACACATGAAACATCACATGGAACATCACATGGAACATCACATGGAACATCACATGAAACATCACATGAAACATCACATGGAACATCACATGGAACATCACATGGAACATCACATGGAACACATGAAACATCACATGGAACATCACATGGAACATCACATGGAACACATGAAACATCACATGGAACACATGAAACATCACATGAAACATCACATGGAACATCACATGGAACATCACATGGAAAACATGAAACATCACATGGAACATCACATGGAACACATGAAACATCACATGGAACATCATGGAACATCACATGGAACATCACATGAAACATCACATGGAACACATGAAACATCACATGGAACATCACATGGAACATCACATGGAACCACATGGAACACATGAAACATCACATGGAACACATGAAACATCATATGAAACATCACAGGAACATCACATGGAACATCACATGGAACATCACATGGAACACATGAAACATCACATGAACACAATGAAACATCACATGAACATCTGGAACATCATGGAACATCACATGGAACATCACATGAAACATCACATGGAACATCATGACATCACATGAACACATGAAACATCACATGGAACACATGAACATCACATGAAACACTGGAACATCACATGGAACATCATGAAACATCCAGGAACATCACATGGCATCACATGGAACATCATGAACGGAACATCATGAAACATCACATGGAACATCATGAAACATCATGGTGCATCACATGGCATCACATGAACATCACATGGAACATCACATGAACATCACATGGAACATCATACATCGGACAATCACATGAAACATCACATGTAACATCACAGAAACTGGAACATCACAGAAACATCATGAATCCATGGAACATCTCATGAAACATCACATCACATGAAACATCACATGGAACATCACATGGAACATCACATGGCATCACATGAACATCACATGGAACATATGGAACATCACATGGAACATCTGAACATCATGAAACATCACATGTAACATCACCACATGGAACATCACATGAAACATCACATGGAACATCACATGTAACATCACATGGAACATCACATGAAACATCACATGGAACATCACATTGAACATCACATTGAACATCACATGTAACATCACATGTAACATCACATGTAACATCACATGGAACATCACATGGAACATCTCATGAAACATCACATTGAACATCACATGTAACATCACATGGAACATCACATGAAACATCACATGGAACATCACATTGAACATCACATTGAACATCACATGTAACATCACATGTAACATCACATGTAACATCACATGAAAACATCAGCTGTGACAATTAGTTCTTATGGCTGTTGGGTTGTGCTTTGTTTAGCAGCAGGGGTTAATATTATGGATGTTTGAGTCATACACACACACACACACACACACACACACACACACACAAACAAATGAATACTACGAAGCAATGCCAGATTCAGAGATAAATAGTTATTTTTTATTTAAGTGCCTGTTAAAAAAACCAAAACGATGACACTTCAGACCCTCACAAATAAGTTCACAGAAAACACGTGCTAATGAAAACAAATGTAAATGATGAGAATAAAGTTTAGAGCTACGTCCAAAAAAACTATCACAGAGATGAAGTTAATCAAAATGCACTCAAATGCAAAAGAGACGCTTCATTTAAAAACATAAAAAAAGAATTGACACAAAATCTTTCCTAAAGACATGTTTAGTTGCAAACTGGAGGTGTGAGGTAAATAAAGTGCCCCCCCCCCTGCCCTCAGCTCTTGCCCCCTGCTGTCGAGGCCGAGCCGCACACCGTCGACCTCCTCAGCTCGATTTTCATGGAGTGGCTCTCGGCCCGCGACTCTAACCTCGTCACCGTGGAAACGCCCACAACCGCCTTGCCGCTCGGCTTCGTACCTTTTGACACCGGGATCCGCGTGGCGGCGGCGGTGGCGGCGGAGGTGGCGGCGGCGGTGGCGGCGCTCCGAGCCGACGGCGGGTCCGAACCGGGCTGAAAGAAGACAAGACAACAAAGGGTTTCAGAAGCAACTGCAACGTAAAAGATGAGACGACGTTGAGTTCTCTTTTGCGTCGGTGAAGTCGCAAACAAATATTCAGAAAGAAGTAAAGATGGAGGACGGAATGGTCTCCGAAGAGCTCACCGCTGACTGCGTCGGCCGGGAGGATGCCGAGGCGACGGGTGTGATCGTGATGCTGCTCGTCATTTTGCTCTGAGTCGTCTTCCGCGGCGAGCGGAGCACCGTCCCCGTCGACGTCTCCTTGCAGCTTTCGGAGCTTCTGAGCGTCAGCACCGCCCCGCCGCCGCCCTCGGAAGGCCTCTTGAACTGCGGACCCAAGTGGATGTGGATCTTGTTGTCCTCCGTTGTGATGATGTTGCCGTTGTACTTCCTGAACGGCGTCGGTTGCTTCTCCGGGGTCACCTTGATCACCGTGGTGCGGCTCGCGGTGACGTCGTGAAGCTCGGCCACGGGGGTGCTGCTGACCGTGATGATGGACACCGGCGACCGGAGGCCGTCGGAGGAGCCGCAGCCGTTGGGTTTATCCGGACTCTTGGCCCTGGAGATTGCGGTTATGGTGACCGGGGATTTGGCTCGATCGAGACCTCCCGCCAGCTCGCAGGCTTTGCTCCTCAAGGCCACGGTCGTGGGCTTAGGTACGATTGTGATGCGAGGTTTCTGAAGGCCGAGAGTCGGGATGATGGTGGTGCTGGAGAAGAAATCCTCGGCTCGAGGGCTGGTGATCTCCAAGGTGGCGGTGCTGTTCTCGTGATCCGGGGTCACTCGGATGTGCAGCGGCTGGCCTGGCCTGGTCATCTCCGGCGGATGGAACAAGGACGACCGACCGGTCTTGTCGGGAGCGGTCTGAGTGAGCGTGATGGCCTCCTTCTTTTTCATCCAGGGTATCCAGGATTTCTTCGCACCCAGTTCTGCCGAAGCTGGAGGGTATCGCTCAAGAACCGCCGGCTTTTTAAGACCCCGTTGTCTGAGGTTGCTCATTAAGTGGTTTTCCTCGAGGACCGATTTCCGGATGAAGCCCGCCGCCGTCTCGTCCTCAGCCGACTCGCTCGCCATCACATCCGTCTGCACTGCGGTGGAGGTCACCGGGACACTGAGCATCCTCTTACCATTCATACTGGGCCTCAGGGCGCGGCTGTACCGCTTGGTGGCTTCCAGCTCCTTGGTGAGGTTGGCGAAGTCATGGCTCATGCTCATCTTCTTCTCTTCCTCCTGCATGAACCTCTGCTGGAGGACGGAGTAATCGGCCTGCAGCTGGGAGAGCTGGTCCTCCTTGTTCATCAGTTCGTGGATCTTCTCCTTCAGGGCCTGGACGTCCGCCTTCAGCTCTCTGGTTTTGGCCTCCTCCATCTTGCAGCGAGTCCTGAGCTCAGCCTCTGGACTCGTGACCTCACCTTTCTCTATGGCTTTGTTTCTGGCGATCTGACTTTTCATTTCTTCAAGCTGCTTAGAGAGGGTGTTCGCTTTGTCCTGCTCCGTTCTGAATTTCTTCTCCAGCAGATCATACTCATCTTCTGTTTTCATTAAATCTCCTTCTACCACCTCGAGTTGTTTGAGCCGGCTCTTAAGTCTTTCAATTTCGAGCGCGAGCTCTTTGACCTTGTTGTCTTCATCTGGATTTCCGTTATCGTCCTTGATGGACCACTTCCTCTGTATTTCCCTCTCTGTCTCCTCAAGTCCATCTATTCTTATTTTCATACCACCTAGCTTGGTATTCAGCTCCCGACACTTTTCCTCTTCACTCACAAGTTTAGTTTTTAACGCATCTTTCTCTTTCACGAGGGTTGTGACTCTGACCTCCATTTCAGATTTGAATCTGAGAAGTCTTTTGCTCTCCTCAATCAGCTTCTCCGTGACCTCTGTGACCTTGCCCTGCTCTGCTTTGAACATCCTACTCAAATCATCACTTTTCTGTTCTTCCTGTTTGAGCCTCTCCGCCATGTTTTTCCTTTCGTCGACCAGAATAACCGTGAAGGACTTCAACTTCATCAGATCGTCTTTGAGGACCATTTCTGCCTTTTCAAACTTTGTCTCTGAGCACTCTAAATCCTTCAACCGAGTTTTCACCGCCTCCAGCTCGCCGGCCAGATCCTTCACAACACGTTTCTCTTTCTCCAGGTTTGTGTGGAGCTGAGAGCACTCGGTTTTGCTCCTGCTGAAAGCCCCCTCTAGTTTCTCCAGCTCAACCATCCTCTTCTGCAGCTTGTCCACCTCCAGCCTCAGCTCCTTGCTGTGGTTCTCCTCACCCTGCAGCTTTTTCCTCAGCTCCCTGCACTGAGTCTCCGTTTTGGTTATCTCCTCATCCTTGCCCTCCATCTCCAGCACTCTCTTCCGCAGATTCTCCAGCTCGGTCATGAGGGACGAATCCCCGCACTCCCCTTTGCTGATCTTCTCCCTCAGCTCCTGCAGGTCTTCCTCGGACTTCTGCAGCACCTTGTTGCTCTCCTCCAGCTCTTCAATCTTGTGCGCCAATCCCGCCAGCTTCTGCCTAAGCTGCCGGCTCTGGGACTCTTCGTGGGCCAGTTTGGCCGTCATCTCCTCGTGTTCCTGGAAAACCCTGGCCGCCCTGTCCTCCAGCTCGGCCTCCAGCGCGAGGACCTTCTGGCCTTCCTCCTTGGCGGAGTCGGCGACCGCCGCCAAACGCTGCTCTTTCTCCTGCAGCTTCTGAGCGAGGTCCTGGACCTTCTGGCTCTGCTGGTCGATCTGCTCGATGTGCAGCTGCCGCTCGTCCACCAACATCAGGGCGAAGGACTTGAGCTTAACCAGCTCCGCTCTGACCTTCTCCAGCCTCCTGCTGTGGTCCTTGTCCTTACGAGCCTGGTAGGCCTTCTCCTGCTCCAACAGCCTTTTGAGTCTAAGAAAGCAAACAGAGGGAAACACAACAGATGACACGAATTCTGAATTCATTCTGAAAATCTTTTGTCCCTTGACACCCTTGAATCACCTTGTAGTCCCGCCCTAAAGCATCCCCTGCTTTATGGTCTGTTTCTGTTTCATGCTGTATTGAAGACTTGAAACTAGAGATTGAGACATAAACTCATGTTTACAATGTTTACTGAGGGAATAAATCAAGAGAGAAGTAGAGTCATTTTCTATAGACTTCTATACAACCAGAGGAGTCGCCCCCTGGTGGTCAGGAGAGAATGCAGCTTTAACACATGAAGCTTTGACTTCTATACAACCAGAGGAGTCGCCCCCTGGTGGTCAGGAGAGAATGCAGCTTTAACACATGAAGCTTTGACTTCTATACAACCAGAGGAGTCGCCCCCTGGTGGTCAGGAGAGAATGCAGCTTTAACACATGAAGCTTTGACTTCTATACAACCAGAGGAGTCGCCCCCTGGTGGTCAGGAGAGAGAATGCAGCTTTAACACATGAAGCTTTGACTTCTATACAACCAGAGGAGTCGCCCCCTGGTGGTCAGGAGAGAGAATGCAGCTTTAACACATGAAGCTTTGACTTCTATACAACCAGAGGAGTCGCCCCCTGGTGGTCAGGAGAGAGAATGCAGCTTTAACACATGAAGCTTTGACTTCTATACAACCAGAGGAGTCGCCCCCTGGTGGTCAGGAGAGAGAATGCAGCTTTAACACATGAAACTTTGACTTCTATACAACCAGAGGAGTCGCCCCCTGGTGGTCAGGAGAGATAATGCAGCTTTAACACATGAAGCATCGGCTTCACTCGGCAGAACCGGAGGTTGCCGTCTGGGTAGCGCACAGTTTATGGTTTGTGTTAAGCTAATGTTAGCACTGATTCGGTGCAGTAAACTGCCGTAATCAGGCACTTTGAGGACAGATATAAATAAACAAAGCAAATCCAGTTGCCTTTACATACAACATCTAGATATGAAGAAACTGAAGAAAGTGAATAAACGGCTGCATTTTTTAAGGACACTTAAGGAGGCTAAATTACCGTGCCAAGTTCTTGGTCACTGATACACAGGAGCACTAGAAAGCATCCTTACTGGAAACATAACAAACTGGAATGAGATGTGCTCTACAGCGGGGGATTAAACCCCCCAGAACATTCTTGGTACCAATCTACTGAGCATCAGTGGTATTGGTGACAAGAGGTGCCTGCAAAAGAGCTCAAAGGATATTAAAAGACAAGACGCCCTGCTGCCGCCTGTAAAGAGAAGCAGAAGTATCAGCAGCCTTCAGAGCGGCTTCTTTCCTTAAGTTGACAGACTCCTAGATTCATCCTCCACCCTCCACCATGTCATACAGTTTTGTTTTGTCTTTTTTTTATGCAGCAAAAATGGGACTAAAAACTGCATTTCTTTGCACAACCCTGTTGCACAGCGACAGTAAATAACCTTGTTATCTTAACCCTAACACATCGAAACACTGGGATAGACGAGTAGGAAGAGGCGCTGCAGAGCTGCCAACAAAGTCCAAGAGAATTCAGCGCCCTGTCGGTAGATGTTTAACTGATCTCTGCGGGAGTCTGAGTGAGTCTGAGAGAGAGTCTGCTGCAGTTTCCTCTTTCCACGTGGGTCGTGCACGCTCAGACACTCACACACATGAACAGGCTCAAAGCACAGCAAGTGTTCTGCAGGTTTAAGACCTTTACAATCTAAAAAAAAACACATCTTCCCCCTTGAAACTTTATTCAACTTACCAACGAGTTGGGGTGCAGAGCAGGTTGATCCATGTCTGTTTTTTAAAGCTGAGCAGCAGCCAAACTGCTGAGTTTCTCTCGGGGCCGGAGAGGGAAGGAAGGAGGGGGAATCAAAGCCACGTCACATTCCAAACATGTCATCGGCGGACAATGAAAAAAGGTGGATGTTGTGCTAAACAGCCCCGCTCCGCTGGCCAGTGATGTCATCCACCCCTCCATATAAGTCCAAAAGAGGCCCTGCCCTTTGGACACCGAGGAGGAGGAGGAGGAGGAGGAGGAGGAGGAGACAGACAGCTCTTCCTCTTCTTCCTTCTCCCCGTTCTGTTCTCCCTCTGGGCAGCAGGTACACGACATGAGACACAAAGCCACTTTAAAGGCTCCAAACATTTTGCGTCCTTTTCCTAAAAAAGAATGTCGCTCCAGGTTTAGACCCAACCGTCTCCTGTCCGTCCCGTCTTGCAGCCGGCGGCGTTTCCATGGAAACGGGGCAACAATGCAAGGCGGGAGTTTTTTTGTTTCGGAGCAGACAATGCCAGACTTTGCGCAGCCTTTCTTATTATAATCCCCCCACCCCCCTCTGTATTGTGCAAAAAAAAAAAAAAAAAAAAGGGGAGAAAAGACGTGGATATAAATTCTCCATAGTGGCTGAATTGTATGTGTGTGAGATCATAGCTGCAGGCAGCAGAGGAGGCCTGTGGTTTGCATTGCAGAGGTTCCTAAATGAGCCAAATATGAGCGATGCAAAGAGCTTACAGATGCAGAGGCTTTCCATCACGTCTCCAAATACATGTTATACATAAATATCAGCAGGGCACAAGAGCACTTTTTACACTGATTGCTTGTGTTTTGTGGCTTAGATACTTTTGTTGGCTGTCTGTAATTTTGGAGAGAAATCAGTTTCTTCTGATGCACACGTTTAAACTCTTGCTGGATAAAAGCTTCCCGTGAAAGGGCTTCTTTTTTTTTTTTAAACTAAATAAATCAAATGACAACATGTTGATGCCATTTGTTGTTGAGAAAGTGTACCGAATGATACAACTTTTGCCAGTGCAATAATTTAAGTTTCGTTTTTTATACTTTTCTTTTTAAATCTTTTTTATTGAGGCTCAAAGATAAAAGCAAAGAAGAATACAAAAAGATATTGCAGTATTCCCTTTTCCACCCCTTCCCGATGTCCGTTCCCACCTCATCAAACTCTCCCACTGCCGGCCAAAAGACAATGAGTAACAAACTTTTTGGAAACCAAACCACCACTTTGGTCCAGACTAAAATATCTCAACGACTACTGGATGGATTGCCATGACGATTTGAACACAGAGTGATGCTGCCAATGATGCTTACTTTCTTTGGTGATCCTCTGACTCATCTAGCACCACCATGAGGTAAAAATGTCAATTTATTTAATACTTTAGTTTATGACCAAATTCCTACCAAACTAATACCATTCCAGGCATCAACTACAACGCTTCATGTGTTAAAGCTGCATTCTCTCTCCTGACCACCAGGGGGCGACTCCTCTGGTTGTATAGAAGTCAAAGCTTCATGTGTTAAAGCTGCATTCTCTCTCCTGACCACCAGGGGCGACTCCTCTGGTTGTATAGAAGTCAAAGCTTCATGTGTTAAAGCTGCATTCTCTCCTGACCACCAGGGGGCGACTCCTCTGGTTGTATAGAAGTCTATAGAAAATGACTCTACTTCTCTCTTGATTTATTCCCTCAGTAAACATTGTAAACATGAGTTTATGTCTCAATCTCTAGTTTCAAGTCTTCTTCAATACAGCATGATGTTCATTTAGTAAATTATGGTCCATTTAGAGTCAAACAGACCATAAAGCAGGGGATGCTTTAGGGCGGGGCTACAGGGTGATTGACAGGTCTCCTCAGTCCTAATATGGTATTTTCCATTCAGTAGTTGCCAAAAAAACAACACGGTGAAATCGCTGAACTTGAGGCTTCCAAACATCAGTCCACAAACCAACGGGTGACGTCACCATGACGACGTCCACTTCTTATATACAGTCTATGATACAGACTACTGCCACCTGCTGGTGTGTGCTAGTAGGCCAAAACACAGGCAACGTGAGGCAACGCCGTGAGGCAACGCCGTGAGGCAACGCCGTGAGGCAACGCCGTGAGGTTCGGTGTGAGGTTCGGTGTTTCCGGGCCTTTAGAGCCACGCTGAGGTCTCCTGATCCCCGTCTGGCAGTGTGGTTTGAGAAGTTACGATTTCACCCAGTTAACGATGTCTGCCTTCAGGAAAATGTGGGCTTTATTCTCTGTAATTTAACAGTGGTGGACGATTCTGATTCATGTTAAAAATGCAGCCAGTAAAATATCCTTTTTTTATCCCCTAAACAGCTAAAAACAACGACAAATGTGGCGGCTCGGTGTCCGAGCGTTCCTGTCTGCTCTGGATGTTAACGAGGACGTAATTACTGCCGCTATAATTAGCTGCAGATCAGCATCTCCCGGTCTGATGTGTTTGCTGTGGGCTTGGTTTTACGAGTGTTTCGGGGACTCACTTCGCTCTCTGACAGGCGGCTGTCAGCACTGAGGCTGTGGACAGACCCGAACAGAGAGAGTTTCTGCAGAGCCGTCGTCTGAGACTCTGAGAATAAGCTGAGCTATACGTCAGAGGAATTACTGAGGATTATCATACACTTTGCAATATTTGAATCGCAGAGGAGCAACTGAGACGTTATAGTGTCATGCAACTCGTTTCCATTAGGTTCTGATGTTGCGTAATCTCATCTAGCAAGACCTGTCAATCACCTTGTAGCCTTATGGTCTGTTTGACTCTAAATGGACCATAATTTACTAAATGAACATCATGCTGTATTGAAGAAGACTTGAAACTAGAGATTGAGACATAAACTCATGTTTACAATGTTTACTGAGGGAATAAATCAAGAGAGAAGTAGAGTCATTTTCTATAGACTTCTATACAACCAGAGGAGTCGCCCCCTGGTGGTCAGGAGAGAGAATGCAGCTTTAACACATGAAGCTTTGACTTCTATACAACCAGAGGAGTCGCCCCCTGGTGGTCAGGAGAGAGAATGCAGCTTTAACACAGAACTGGAGGTTGTCTCCTGACATTGTTACTTCCCTCTTGCTCACTGCTTAGATTCATTCCAGAGGTCGTTGTGAGAACATTCGTGCATTGGAATCATCCGATGAGATGACAATCAAAAAAGTTGTTTGCTGGCTTTCCTGGCATCTGTTTATCTTTTTGTGCATTGATTTGCTGAAGTTGAGCAACCAATCAGAGTTATTTCTCTTACAAACGGGCTTCAACATGCTCAATCGACTGTAAAGCCACAAAAGCTGAGGAGACAGAAGCTCAGGACTTTGAGAAGTGCGAGGCGATGATGCTGGTGTTTGTCTTGTTGCAACCCCGTCTCCTAAAAGTTAGGTTTATAAACTTCTACTACTACTAAAGAAAAGTAGGAAAAAAACTGAAATTACAATTCAAGTGTGAACCTTTAAATGCAGCAACAAATTGGTAAAAACTTAATCGGGAATTAAAATTCCAGCATATAAATTATACACTATATAAATAATGTTTTGACACCAATGTCTCTTCAAGTTTTAGCTCCTTAGAGCAGACGGAATCAGAATCTTTATAAGAACAATGTGAAAGGTGCTTCTATTTTAGCATCTTTCAGCTCATAGTTTTTGCTTTATGTCCAGATATTTCCCTCCGGAGGTGGTGGAGACCAAAGACAGAGCTAAAAGAGAGAATAATGCCTTGGATATAAATGTATTCTTTGTGCTTTCAGATTTTTGGATGTGTTTTTTCTGTCATTCCAGGCGACCACAACCAACTAGCAGACTCGTCTACGGTTCCTTGAGTTGATTTATTCAATCTGCACTTTATCATCTTATAATTACAAAATTGAGGTTTTCATGCTGTAAAAAATGAATAGAAACCAAAGGAAGTCTGGAATGGTAGAAGAAAGACTCATCTCTAACTTCTACATTTTTCAAAATGCTTAGTGGTGTAAACATGATTTGTACTAATAGGGTTAAAATATGCAAAACCACTCGTGGTCCTTTTGGTATATTTTGATATATTATTATTATTATAAGTTCAGTCACTTTGTATTATCAAAATTTAAACAATTTACTCCCAACATCTTTCTGCAAGACGTGTCATTGTCTGTTAAAAAAAAGAAAAGAAACTCTTACTGGGTAGATTTTAAAAGAGCAAAGACAAATATACACACACATAACTTGACCTTTCCTCCAGTAAAAGATCAGCGCAATAACATCACGAGAGTAAAATACAGATTTTTGCAGCAGGTTTATAACAAACTTTTCCTGTGTGGTCGTGTTTTGTCCGTGACAGTTTGTTATGCAAACAGGGCGTCTAATCGCCCGGCATGATCTCCGTTGGGAATGACATCACCCTGGACTCATTCATTCATGATATCACCTGCAGTGAATCTGCACACTGACTGCAGCCGACAGGAATGTGTTATCAGACAGAGCACAGAGCTCCACGCAGGGCTAAGAGCCAGCAGGAGCTGCATGTGGACGCTTAGAAATTAAAAGGACAGACTGCAAATGGGCCATAAAGTTGAGTCAACACTCTCGAAACTGAAGAATCTACAGAAACTGAACCGTCATGAAGGTAAACATTATCTTGCAGGGCTGTCTTAACATTAACGTCTCCAAATTAGTGCTGACCGGGGAAACAATGAGCAGGTTGACTGCAGACAAACACTGTCAGATTTAAAGGTCGTTGTCAGAAGAGACATGAGATCCAGTGAAGGTGAATGATTCACTATTTGAAGTTTAATGGAGCTTGAGGAGCAGATGTGAGAGATTCTTTTGACTTGATGTTTTATTGTGCAGATTATTTTCTCACCAGCATCTGGCCGGTTTGTTTGAACCGCTGTCAGATATCACGTCAGACACATTTAAATAAGTAGGACCAAATGGCCTCACAATCATTTTCTTATTTGTTATTTAATGTGGGGTAAATATGTCAATTCCAAGTATTTCAAAAGCATGCTTTATTTATTTCCCAAAGTGTCAGCCACCCCTGGCCTTTACAAACAACATGTCAGAGACACAAACCTACTTGGAAGAAACTAAAAATGACCAAAACAACTACAAAGAGACTCAAAGCAACTACAAAGACACACAAAATGACTACAAAGAGACACAATACAACTACAAAGACACACAAAATGACTACAAAGAGACACAATACAACTACAAAGAGACTCAATACAACTACAAAGAGACTCAAAATGACTCCAAAAAGTCGCTAAACAAGGGCCAAGAGACTCAAAGCAACTACAAAGACACACAAAGAGACTCTCAACTGAGGGGCAAAGGTACCACAAAGAGACACAAAACAACCTAAAAAAAAAACTACAGAAAGGGGCAAAGCAACCATAGACAAACAATAACTACAAAGAGACACAAAACAACTACAAAGAGACACAAAACAACTACAAAGAGACACAAAACAACTACAAAGACACAAAAAAAAACTAAAAGACATAAAACAATTACAAAGAGACACAAAACAACCACAAAGAGACACAAACAACTACAAAGAGACACAAACAACTACAAAGAGACACAAACAACTACAAAGAGACACAAACAACTACAAAGAGACAACATTACTACAATGAGGAGATGCAAAATGATTAGAAAGAGACTCAAAATGACTACGAGAGGCAAAACGAATACAAGGAGAAACAAAGCAACTACGAAGAGGCTCAAAAGGACCACAAAGAGACCTAAAACAACTACAAAGAGACGGTACACACTCAAACAATATTAAGTAAGTATGAAGTATATTGCATCATCTGGTTTAGAATGCAGCCCAGATCTGGATCTTGGTCCAGTCTTTTAGAAGCTGGAAGAGGACCAGAGACGCTCCCCTGCACGACTGCACCAATCTTTCTTCAAACAAAGCTAAAAACTAAACTAAAAGAAGCCACCAGAATAATGTGAAAGATGCTGTAAGCAAGAGGTTCAGACGTTTAGGATCTTCAGTGAGCGTCATGCCGCCTGTATTTGATGGCTTGATACGACGTGACTCATCTCATCTTTCTATCAGAACCATCATCTAAAACCTTGATGCTCTGGTTCTTATCCGATGCCTTTCTTCCAGACAAATACACATGCATCTGCAGAACGTGCATGTATTTCAACAACAATGATATATTCCAGGAATCTGAGTCTCTCTGTCTCTGATCCCACATAGTGAAGGATGGTACAGCTGTGTGTGTTTTCATATCATGCTGGCATCGAGGTTTTTTTATTTATCACGTGGTCGGGACCCTCAGGCGGGTTGGAGGAGATTTTATTTGGGTTCGCCAGAATCTTGTATTCAACATTTATTTCCGCAGTACACCTCTGAGCCACACGAGGGAGCCTGAATGTTCGCAGTGTTGTGATAATTGTAGCCTGCGTATAAAAGTGACCACGTTCACATGCACACTCATATTCCACTCAAATACGACAATATTCTGTACATGCTGATAAAAAAAACATATTGTGGCTCCTGTCGTTCCACTTTTACATATTTAGACGTGATAAACGATATTTTAGCTGCATATTTGATGCATTTAAAGGAGTCAATGAATCTGACATTAAAGACGAACGTACATTCTGTTTGTTTTACTGATGAAGAAGAATGATAAATCTATTAACTCCACCTAAATGCATTCATTTGGTCTCATTCATAAAAAGTATTTA
Organism: Ophiodon elongatus; assembly: GCA_016806645.1. Lineage (NCBI taxonomy): Eukaryota > Metazoa > Chordata > Actinopteri > Perciformes > Hexagrammidae > Ophiodon > Ophiodon elongatus. The sequence goes on along the minus strand of JACSYO010001334.1, from coordinate 53,199 downwards.
ACCGTATATATGTTAACAATTACACATGCAGAAAACAAAGTTATGATTTATCAAACGTATAAATCTCTTTTAAATGGTTTACCTGTTTACCGAGATGAAAGAAGGTGATGGTCAGGAACGTTCATTTCAAATTCATTCGTCTCAGGATTTATAGATAAGATAAGATAGATATAAAAAAAAGTTTGGGAAACACTAGAGCAGCAAAGTAGTCCCCATCAAAAGCACTATTTCCTCCCGTCTTATTAGTAAAACTACTCTGACCAGCTGTGAAAGGAAATTACCAATGAAATTATATATTTGTGTTTTTAAAGATTTACGTCTTCGGTAGGAACCAATAGGAGCTGAGAGACGCAGACAGGAAGTCAGAAAGTATTGAGAGGTGGACTAACGTGGGATTTGATTTGATTTTTTACTCTTTTTTCATGCTGAATGACTTGTTTCCAATAAAGCACATCTATAGTTAACACAAGATTTAAAGTGATTCTTTGAGGAAAAACTCGACTAATAACTTCTATAATGGAAAGGTTTCAGACGATATCGAGCCCTTTTCCCCCCCCGACTCTGATCAAAACCCAGAATAAGACCCTGAACTGGGACCACTGGGCTCCCAGTGTGCAGGTGCACGCCGGCGGGCCTCACCTTTCCCTCTCCTGCTCCAGCAGGTTGGTGAAGTCGTCGCTCTTGTTCATGAAGTCGGCG
>JACSYO010001334.1:32500-47500 GCA_016806645.1 Ophiodon elongatus | reverse complement strand
CCGTCCTCCCTTCCTCCGTCCCCCCTTCCTCCCGTCCTCCCTTCCTCCGTCCCCCCTTCCTCCCGTCCTCCCTTCCTCCATTCCTCCGTCCTCCCTTCCTCCGTCCTCCCTTCCTCCCGTCCTGCCTTCCTCCGTCCCCTGTCCTCCTTTCCTCCCTTCCTCCGTCCTCCCTTCCTCCCATCCTCCCGTCCTCCTTTCCTCCCTTCCTCCGTCCCCCCTTCCTCCCGTCCTCCCTTCCTCCGTCCCCCCTTCCTCCCGTCCTCCCTTCCTCCGTCCCCCCTTCCTCCGTCCTCCCTTCCTCCATTCCTCCGTCCTCCCTTCCTCCGTCCTCCCTTCCTCCCGTCCTGCCTTCCTCCCTTCCTCCGTCCTCCCTTCCTCCGTCCCCTGTCCTCCTTTCCTCCCTTCCTCCGTCCTCCCTTCCTCCGTCCTCCCTTCCTCCCATCCTCCCTTCCTCCGTCCTGCCTTCCTCCGTCCCCTGTCCTCCCATCCAATGAGCGCTGCCTCGAGTCGCCTCGAGTCATCTCACCTGATTTTAAACCCCGCCTCCCACAAAATGACTTCCCCGAACTAATAAAAAAAAAAGAACCTACTTGGTTGAGTTCAGTAAAACATCACAGAATCAAAGAGTGTCATAAATATACATTTAGACATTTATATTCACAGAAAGCTTTTCATGTTTGTGAAGTTAAAAATCTTTAAATATTAACATCTCAGTGCGTTGACGAAGAGGAATAAATGACTCCAGCGGCTGTGGGTTCAGATCTGGTGATGTCTGGTTCTGGGTTTGGTTAACGACGGGTCTGACAGGTGGATCCGAGTCCTACCTGAACTTCTCCTTCCATGATGCCCAGCAGGTGCAGCAGCTCGGTCTTTGACAGATCCGGCTTCCTGCTCTCTGCAGGTTTCTGAGGTTTCTGGACCTTCATCCTCCTCTTCGTGAGCTCCGGCTTGTTCTCCTCCTCCTGCTTCAGGAAGCTTCTGGTGGGCTGGATGTGTCCGTCTTCTGGACCCTCCATGGTGCAGCTCCTGGATCGCATCGTCCACCTGCGGAGTGGAAACAAAGGAGGCGCCAATAAACGAGACGGCGATCCTAGAAGACCTTTAGGTTGATGTCAGCGTTACCCTCAAGCCCAACGTCCATGTTTATTATCGTTCCTCTACCGGGCTGCTCCCATGAGGAGCTTTAAGAAGAACTCTCTAGGACCAGACCATCGTCTCTCTGGTGGTCTGGTTACTGATGGAGGTCTACAGAGGACCAGGACTACACTGAGGTCTACAGAGGACCAGGACTACACTGAGGTCTATAGAGGACCAGGACTACACTGAGGTCTATAGAGGACCAGGACTAGACTGAGGTCTATAGAGGACCAGGACTAAACTCTACTGGGTGAGGGGTTGAGATGGACTCTACTGGGTGAGGGGTTGAGATGGACTCTACTGGGTGAGGGGTTGAGATGGACTCTACTGGGTGGGTGGGTTGAGATGGACTCTACTGGGTGAGGGGTTCAGATGGACTCTACTGGGTGGGGGGTTGAGATGGACTCTACTGGGTGGGTGGGTTGAGATGGACTATACTGGGTGAGGGGTTCAGGTGGACTCTACTGGGTGAGGGGTTGAGATGGACTCGACTGGGTGAGGGGTTCAGGTGGACTCTACTGGGTGAGGGGTTCAGATGGACTCCACTGGGTGAGGGGTTCAGGTGGACTCTACTGGGTGAGGGGTTCAGATGGACTCCACTGGGTGAGGGGTTCAGATGGACTCTACTGGGTGAGGGGTTCAGATGGACTCTACTGGGTGAGGGGTTCAGGTGGACTCTACTGGGTGAGGGGTTGAGGTGGACTCTACTGGGTGAGGGGTTCAGGTGGACTCTACTGGGTGAGGGGTTGAGGTGGACTCTACTGGGTCAAAGTCCCTCGGTGCTGCAGGTCTGGATGGAAGCAGGCTGTGACTCAACCAGAGAGAATCCTGGCAGGGAAGCGGCAGCAACCGCGTTACCCGGCCGGTTATTAATAGCTGGTTCAGGGGAGACGCCAAGACCACGGAGCCACTGGGAGAGTCACTGGGAGAGTCACTGGGAGAGTCACTGGGAGAGTGTTACTGGAGAGTCACTGGGAGAGTCACTAGGAGAGTCACTGGGAGAGTCACTGGGAGAGTGTTACTGGAGAGTCACTGGGAGAGTTACTGGGAGAGTCACTGGGAGAGTGTTACTGGAGAGTCACTGGGAGAGTCACTAGGAGAGTCACTGGGAGAGTCACTGGGAGAGTCACTGGGAGAGTCACTGGGAGAGTGTTACTGGAGAGTCACTGGGAGAGTCACTAGGAGAGTCACTGGGAGAGTCACTGGGAGAGTGTTACTGGAGAGTCACTGGGAGAGTTACTGGGAGAGTCACTGGGAGAGTGTTACTGGAGAGTCACTGGGAGAGTCACTAGGAGAGTCACTGGGAGAGTCACTGGGAGAGTCACTGGGAGAGTCACTGGGAGAGTGTTACTGGAGAGTCACTGGGAGAGTCACTAGGAGAGTCACTGGGAGAGTCACTGGGAGAGTGTTACTGGAGAGTCACTGGGAGAGTTACTGGGAGAGTCACTGGGAGAGTGTTACTGGAGAGTCACTGGGAGAGTCACTAGGAGAGTCACTGGGAGAGTCACTGGGAGAGTCACTGGGAGAGTTACTGGGAGAGTTACTGGAGAGTCACTGGGAGAGTCACTAGGAGAGTCACTGGAAGTACTGGAGAGTCACTGGGAGAGTCACTGGAGAGTCACTGGGAGAGTTATTGGGAGAGTTACTGGGAGAGTCACTGGGAGAATCGCTGGAAAGTTACTAGAGAGTCACTGGGAGAGTTACTGGAGAGTCACTGGGAGAGTTACTGGGAGAGTCACTGGAGAGTCACTGGGAGAGTTACTGGAGAGTCACTAGGAGAGTCACTGGAGAGTCACTGGAGAGTCACTGGGAGAGTCACTGGAGAGTCACTGGAGAGTCACTGGGAGAGTCACTGGAAGTTATTGGGAGAGTTACTGGGAGAGTCACTGGGAGAATCGCTGGAAAGTTACTAGAGAGTCACTGGGAGAGTTACTGGAGAGTCACTGGGAGAGTTACTGGGAGAGTCACTGGAGAGTCACTGGGAGAGTTACTGGAGAGTCACTAGGAGAGTCACTGGGAGAGTCACTGGAGAGTCACTGGAGAGTCACTGGGAGAGTCACTGGAGAGTCACTGGAGAGTCACTGGGAGAGTCACTGGAGAGTCACTGGGAGAGTTACTGGAGAGTCACTGGGAGAGTCACTGGAGAGTCACTGGGAGAGTTACTGGGAGAGTTACTGGGAGAGTCACTGGGAGAGTCACTGGGAGAGTCACTGGAGAGTTACTGAAGAGTCACTGGGAGAGATTGGGAGAGTCACTGGGAGAGTCACTGGGAGAGTCACTGGGAGAGTCACTGGAGAGTCACTGGGAGAGTCACTGGGAGAGTCACTGGGAGAGTTATTGGGAGAGTTACTGGGAGAGTCACTGGGAGATCCTGGGAGAGTCACTGGAGAGTTACTGGAGAGTCACTGGGAGAGTTACTGGAGAGTCACTGGGAGAGTCACTAGGAGAGTTATTGGGAGAGTTACTGGGAGAGTCACTGGGAGAATCGCTGGAAAGTTACTAGAGAGTCACTGGGAGAGTTACTGGAGTGTCACTGGGAGAGTTACTGGAGAGTCACTGGGAGAGTCACTAGGAGAGTATTGAGAGTTACTGGGAAGTCACTGAGAATCGCTGAAAGTTACTAAGAGTCACTGAGAGTTACTGGAGTCACTGGGAGAGTTACTGGAGAGTCACTGGGAGAGTCACTAGGAGAGTTATTGGGAGAGTTACTGGGAGAGTCACTGGGAGAATCGCTGGAAAGTTACTAGAGAGTCACTGGGAGAGTTACTGGAGTGTCACTGGGAGAGTTACTGGAGAGTCACTGGGAGAGTCACTAGGAGAGTTATTGGGAGAGTTACTGGGAGAGTCACTGGGAGAATCGCTGGAAAGTTACTAGAGAGTCACTGGGAGAGTTACTGGAGTGTCACTGGGAGAGTTACTGGAGAGTCACTGGGAGAGTCACTAGGAGAGTTATTGGGAGAGTTACTGGGAGAGTCACTGGGAGAATCGCTGGAAAGTTACTAGAGAGTCACTGGGAGAGTTACTGGAGAGTCACTGGGAGAGTCACTGGGACAGTTATTGGGAGAGTTACTGGAGAGTCACTGGGAGAGTTATTGGGAGAGTTACTGGAGAGTCACTGGGAGAGTTACTGGGAGAGTCACTGGAGAGTCACTGGGAGAGTTACTGGAGAGTCACTAGGAGAGTCACTGGAGAGTCACTGGGGAGTCACTGGGAGAGGCACTGGGAGAGTCACTGGAGAGTCACTGGGAGAGTCACTGGAGAGTCACTGGAGAGTCACTGGGAGAGTCACTGGAGAGTCACTGGAGAGTTACTGGAGAGTCACTGGGAGAGTCACTGGGAGAGTTACTGGAGAGTCACTGGAGAGTTTTTTGGTTTTACTTTTGTGCTTCTCTTTCCCAACATTTTCAGTAATAAAATATTGAAACAAATTTAAAATAAAAAACATTTTGGGGGGGAAGTTTAAATGCAATTTTCCAGAATTTGTAATGTTGATGTAACAAAGCTAGTTCTTTAAATATTCACCTTTTGTCCAGAACATTCAATTCAATTCAAGGTTTCCGTTATATCATAATTATGTTTTAAAGTGGAAACGCCAACAATTTGAAATAATCTTTACATATCGTTTGTTTTATCGATAACAAATATATATTACGAAAGAAAATGTAACAAAACACAATCAGATTCATCAAATAAATGATGTCATACGTGAAACAACGTCCACTGAAGGCCTCGTCGCTCCACGCAGATCCGACGTGACCTTCCTCACAGAAATACACGAAACTATCACAAATCCCATATTTACATCCAGTTTTCCACGTTGTCCTTCCATGTCTGGGGTTCGAGCTCTTTAAATGAGGTCATCCTGTCGCTGCAGTGGTATCAGGGTTTTTTTTTTTTTTCCCGACTGGAAAATGTGGCGCCAACTACTTCTTATCTCGGTGACGCGAGTCCTAATAACCGCATGACGTCGGTGGAAGGACACGTTTTAAACGCCGGTGGGAAGCTGGCTGGTGAGGTCGTGCTCCGTAAATAGAGACGGTTTCATCTGCGTTGTCGAGCGTTACGTCACAACGTTCGGAGTCGTATCGAGTCCCAGAAGAGCAAACTGATCTGTGTAAACAGTTTACCTTCTCCGGAGAGGAACTCTGATTCACGGAGCCATTTCATGTGTGAGTGACGTTATCAGTGTTACATGACGAGGAGGGAATAAGAGCCCACTTTGAGTGTTTGTCCGACACTCAAAGTCCTGCATGACGTCTTGGAAATGGAAATACCACCAGTTCCTTTAACTTTTAGTCAGTTAGTCTCCGCTCTGTGTTCAGTCCAAGTTTCACTGAATTCTTTGTCACATGACTGTTGGTCTCAGATGAATCAATCATGACTTCATAGTTGCGTTGAGGAGCTCAGAATTTTATGTTTTTCACAGAATCTGATTAAACGGTTTATTCGGTGCAAGATTTTAAATGAGACACGTTTTTAGAAGGGACTTTAATTCTGTGTTGATTTAGGCGTTTTTAGACAATTTTAAGCTTCGTTTCCGTTGTTTTTTCTGACAGGAGCTTTTGTCACACTTGACGTGTTCAGGGACCGTCGGAAAGATGAAATTCTGACGATAGTAACTGCTAGCCGTCGCCATGTTTGAGAGCATGGACTGGTTGAGACCCGTGTTGAGACAATAGTTACACTCCGAATTTCCAATTTAGCACATTTAATGCTAGATCCAGATAAATAGCCTATATTAGCTGCAATTTAAACAGATAAATAGGTTGTATGTGGATTTTATGTATGTAACTGCCGGGAAACGGTGGTGCTGCTTCAGGTTTGTCGACACGTGTGGAATTATTTTTCATTTAATGCACTGAAGTCCATAAGGAGGTGGACACGAGTCACTTTGGACCAGACTGAAATATCTCCTTCTTTACATCTGGATCCAAAGCCTACTAATGGATGGATGGCTGCAGAGTTGTGCTGTATTAAAAAAAATAAGTAGAATTTTAATAATTTTTCATAGAGTCGAATTTCAAATTCGTCCAATACCTGGAGAGCTAATGACATTTTAGCTAGCACGTTGCTCAAAGCCTCGCTGTGGCTTCGTCCCACATGGCTGCTCGACAGCAACCCCAACGCAGCACAACACCCAACATGCTAACGGTAATGCGCAGGGTTACGCATTTTCTAATATTAGCATGACTCCGCTGTGATTTACAGCTTAGCTAACGGAGGACGTTAGCTTGTTTACGTACAGAACAGCTGCCCTGGCGGTAATTAGAGCAACGCTGGGCCACTTAGTGGTCCATTCATCTGATCGGGTTTAGGAAGCCTCCATGCTGGTGAGCTGTCAATCATCCACTTCACAGCCCCACTACGCTTGAAATGTATCCGCCCTTCGCCTCTATTTGTGAGCCGTGCAGCAGACGCAGCTGTTTGTTTGGTGAAGTTTTATTCAGGGGTATTTTTAGGGTCTCCCCCTTACTTGTTGTTGTTCGGAGTCCAACAAGTGTGGGGGGGCAGGGGGGGCGGGGGACTCCAGGGCTATCACTTTATGACCCGTCAGCAATCCCACAGATGCCTGCAGCTCCAGTTGATGTAAATAAATAGCCGCTGCCCGTTTACCGCGCTCGCTAATACAACGCCTCAACAGTTGTTAGCCGAACAGAAACATGACGCGTCGCTGCCCCGTACGCTCGATCCCCCCGAGACAGAAACACCGGAGCGGCAACCGAACATCCCCCGGGTTCATGTTTCTGTGTTTTTGTTTCAGGCTGATTATTGAAATGACGAGAGACGTGAGTGTCCTCGGGTAAATATAGATCTCTTGTTTGACAACACGAAGCTGCATCGCGACACATCGTGATGAAGAGCAAAGGTGACGATTGAGATGAAAAATAGGGATGTTACGCAACATGGCTATCAAATATTATTTGGCTTCGGGATGCTAACTCACCCTGCGGCGGCCATATTGGGTGGTAGATATGCGTATTATTTATGACCGCCAATGATTCATTGGTCATACATAAAATACCGTGTTAATATAGGACCTTGTCCTTTTAATTTAAGCCTGATTATCTTGAGCAGAAGATTTCAGCTGACTCCATATTTGTGTGCATTTTGAGGCTCTTCTGGTTTATTTAAGGACAAGTTGGATATTTTTGAGCTTTCAGAAAAATCCCAATGACTTGGATGTTGACGTGAACATTATTTACAAGTTGGAAACTGCAAATTACAGTAAGATAACAGATTAATACGGTAGTCAGAACCAGTAATATCTATTGTTATGGGGAACTTGGCCGCAATTTATTAATTTCTTTATAGTTCGGGAGTATTCTTTTCTTGAACTACATCGTGTTCTGTTTTAATTGTTCACATTAGTAAAAAATTAAGCAAAAGTCAAACATTAACATTGAATTATTGTGTGCTAAATACAAATATTAATGACTTTTTTCACACTTTTTGTTGTTTTAATGCCAACGTAAATACAAACATAAATGACAAATTACAAAACAATTGTAGTTAATTAAATTAATCTGTTTTTTTCTGCCAGAAAAAACATTTGAGCAAAGTTTTGAAGTAAAACAACCAATAAACAATAATTCCCATCTCGTCATCTTTCAGTAACTTTTCTGTATTATTATTGTCACATGGTTGGCGCTGCACTATTATTTAGTGTCTTACTTTCCTTTCCTTTACTTGTATTTATATGTTTTTAACAACCATCGACCTCTCCGGTCACATCAGTTTCACTTCTGGTATTTGAATTTGTACAAAAAATAAATAAAATCTAAATTAAAACCAACTGCCTCGCTCACGCTAACTTTAATTTACAATGGTAATGTTCCCTTCGTGCATTGTGTCCCGTCCAAACATCTTGTTTCAAGAAGAATTGAGATGTGCTCAAAAAATAAGTAGTGTAAAAATAGCAGGCTTAACGATGTGAAACTGTACTTATCTTGATTAATATTACATGGAACACAAGAAGGCTTTCATGCAACTGAGCTCCCCGTGGTTTGACTTGGAAGTGATGGCATTCGTCCAACAGTCACCAGCTCAACTTTACGGTTCTTCAAACTTCATGCTTCTCATGTGCAGCATGATTTAGGCATGTCGATTCAAGAAAAATGACTATATAAGGGAGCGATCCGCTGGGCGGGGAGGTTTGAAGAGGTCCGGCCTGTCGCTGTAACTCACCATAATGGGGAAAGCAATGCAGTCGGTCGTCTGTGCTGCAGGAGGGCTCCGGATACACAGTCCTCAGAGGCAGGAGGACGATAGCCTCGATGCAGAGCCAGAACTAATGCACGCCTGTCAATAAGCCACTGTTTAATATTTCAAATGTCGATCTTGATTTGGACGATATGTCCAAGAGCTGAAGTAGAGATTCAATCACAGATTTGTATTATTCCTTAAATGCTTCGATGTCTTTATTTCCCCTCAGATGAACAGATCTGCAGGAGAATCGCACCAGAAGAATCTCTGCGTTTGTATATTTCCTGAAATAAAAACGTTATCAGAGCAAACTTGTTCGACTGCTCGTGTACACGCGCGGCATATTGATGCGTTTATGGAACTGCAAAAGGATAAATCAAAGATAAGCAATCCTTACAACCTCACAAAAACAGATATTTTCTGTAAAACTCTGCAAGATTTACAGAAAAATAAAACTGTACTGGGCTCATTTTAATTTGTCTCAATGTAAAGAAAAACGTCTGCGATGTACTATGTGAGCTGCAAGCACGAGATCGACTTTCAGATGAACTCAGAGCTCCTTTCATCTTGGTTTTAGCAGCTGGACTCAGGTTTAGTGCTCTTTAAATCAATAAACTGTAAAGGTATGTTCAGACTCACACTACAAGCAACGAAACATGCACGACTCACACCTCGAGTCCCTTCAGTTGATATAGTTATTATCTCCAGCAGATTGAATTGCATTTTCAACTCCTATTTCACTGTTTACACTTCAGCTCATTTTCCATGGAAGCTTATCGTCGGCTTTTACTGTATTGTTTCTGAATCCCCCCCCTCTATCAGCAGTTATCCACACAGCTACCGCAACACAAACACAGAGAGGAAAGATACGTTTTAGAGGGAAAGCTCCACCAGCCACCAGCCAAAGGCTTCGGCTCCGCTCCGGGAGCTCGGCTGGCAAAGAGCCACTGACTGTTTATTTCCATCCAGCTGAGCTTGTAAAACGAGGAGCGAAGTCTGGGAGGTAACGGCTACTGAGGCCGCTGCATGAAAAGCCTTGTTTCCCAGCAGTCGGTGGGATTGTTCGCTAAAGCGCGTCATGTTCGGTCTCTCCGAGGAGGGAATCGGGTTCACGAGCGGGTCAAAGGGCCTTTTGAAGAGTCACAGTCTTGAGTGTATTCACAACAGGGGAATCAGACTAAAGTGAGGGGGAGTGACTGTAATCCGGAATTGTTCCCCAGTCACCATTCGGTGTGCAGGCCACGGTTCTCCTTTAATAAATCTCCTTTAATCAACATTAACGTGGTAAGAACGTAAACGTTAAACATATATTTACAGTGCTGTCAATGATAATGAAATAATAGCTACTGGAGTAATAATGAAAACCCTTAAATGTGAAATAATAATAAAAATAAGATGTATTTAAGTCACATATCATAAATTTGGAGGATTAATTTAAGTAATTAAAGTAAACCAAGATGTAATTTGATGTTACATTATTGTTTGTATATTTCAGCTACTCATTAAGACCCATGTGATATGATGGAAAGCTCCAGAACATCTACTAAATGGACCTCTAGGTTAAGGATTCATTTTGACGCTTGTTTTTTTTTAAATGTTCTCCGTAAAAATGTCTACAATCCCACAACAACTGTGCAGACTACCTCTCTGAGGAAGATCAGTGGTCCAGAATCTAACAAAAAGAAAAGTCTAGTTCTCAGAAAGGAAATTGAACATCTCAGCTTTAATTTTGGATTGATTCAAAACCAGCATTAATTAATTAATTAAATATTTCAAGGTCGCGGCTTAATCATCTCGTCATCTCCACATACCGAAGTAATCGTTTGCGCCTGTGTTTCGTCCCGCCGCTGTTCTCCTCGTGAGCGCCCGTCAGTGGAGCCAAATTACAGACAAACCCGGGACAAAAAAAAAAAAAACGACTTTAAGCGAATTCCAACTGATTGATTACGGTTATGTCATAATAATGAGGTCATTCAGTCACGAGATCGCAAAAATGTAACATCTGATATTCAAACGAGACGAATACAAAACTTGTGTCTTTTCGTCTTCTTGACAGGCTTCAGAAACAATATTTTACTGTCTAGTAAAAAAAAAAAAAAAAAAAAACAGTTTTAAAGTTACATGACCATCAAATAACAACATCACTGCAGCCATGCATGAGACTAAATCCTAACGTTAGGGTGCTGACGAGCCCCCAGGAAGAGGGCCAGGCTCTGAAGCCATGACTTTTCCTCATAGATTTACATGGTGAAAGAGACGACTCTGCATACTTATTTTTACACTTAATTAAATCATTAGGTCCTAAAAGTTGTTAAATGCACTGATAGCGGAATCAAGAGTTATTTTCCTTTCCTCCGTTCACGTAAATGAGAACGAGGCTGGAGCGAGGGAACGGGAGGCGGGGCTAAAGAAAACGCCAGTGAGGTTGCTCTATAGAAAGGCTAAGTCCCGCCCCTTCTGGCGTCCCCCGTTGGGACCTTATCTCTGAAAAAAACATGTACGACATTCAATTACACATAAGATTTTCGGCAATTTAAAAGATCATTTTGTACGTCAAGAAAGTCTCCGTTGGTCGTCGTATCATTTAGTTTTGAGTGAAACCGATGGCCGTTAGCTTGGCTAGCTAGCTAGCTAGCTTAGCTATGTTCCAAATGTAACGTTATCTTACTTGATGTGCTTTATCCAGCTTTTTAGAGAAAGAACGACCTGTGACGCAACTTGTGGGCGTGTCGTCTTACGTATTTTCAGTCTTTCTCAACGTGCAAAATGTTCTTTTAAATTTAAAAACATCATATGTGCAGTTCGTGGCAAAAAATTGACTACCATGCATATTTTTTCCAAAATAAGGTCCCATGGTTGTCCACAGAAATGTTACACTCAGAAGTCTTTTGCTTCATGAATCCATGAGCAGCTTTCACAGGAATGAACAGGGCACCACCTCCGGCGCTGTATCCAGTTCTCTTTATACATCCAGCATGCTAACATGCTAGCATGCTAACATGCTAGCATGCTAACATGCTAAATGCCAAGCAGATATCCCCTGTGCATTGTTTACCATTTTAGTTCAGCATGTTGGCTGATTAGCAGTAAACACTGAGTACAGATGCAAACGTCTCTAGTTCTGCAGGTATTTGCTCATATTAGAAATGTAAATATGAGCTGATGGTGGTGCTGGATGAAAAGTCAGAGGATCAAGAAGGTCAGTGGGATTCATCCTCTGGGGACCATGAATTCAACATTTCATTGGGTTTCACATGTCGGGATGGATCCTCCTTACATCTGCCCCTGTATCCAACAGCCTAAATATTGTTATTGCTCTATTTCTCATCCAAAAAGTACTAAAATTGAATTAATGGTTAGTAATAAAACCTTTAGTTACAACACTTTGGTAAAGTGTGGTTTATTATTATTACCGGCAGCTTCTGTAAAACATAAAGCAGCATGTAAAATTACTGCACATTTAATTATTTGTTTCAGTAGGTCCCTGTTTGAGTGCATTATAAGTACATATAATTAGTCATCCAGTGTATTTCCTGTACTTTGGGAAGAAGATATTCACCTTGAAACACGACTCTCCTACCCGGTCGCTTTTATGATTCTGTGGAAAAAACACTCGACATTGCCGGCTGAAATAAAGTGACCAGCGCTCGACTAATATCAGTCTATCAAGCACCGTGCGCTTGAAATAGTGACACTTACAGTCGAGGCTTGAATGTCACGACGGGCTCACGTTACCATCTTCAGCATCCAGAATAGAACTATTATAATCGCCGCTTGTCGGCACCCGACGAGGCCAACGTCAGTGGAAGTGTTCCCATGTTGGGATTCAAGACGGAAACACCTTCAGTGTGTCTGCTCGATAACAAGATGAGCGGAAGAGCAGCTCGCTTTACTTTTACTTTAGTATTTCATCATCTTTATTAAACCTAACTAAGTATTTCATCATCTTTATTAAACCTAACTCAGTATTTCATCATCTTTATTAAACCTAACTAAGTATTTCATCATCTTTATTAAACCTAACTAAGTATTTCATCATCTTTATTAAACCTAACTAAGTATTTCATCATCTTTATTAAACCTAACTAAGTATTTCATCATCTTTTATTAAACCTAACTAAGTATTTCATCATCTTTATTAAACCTAACTAAGTATTTCATCATCTTTATTAAACCTAACTAAGTATTTCATCATCTTTATTAAACCTAACTAAGTATTTCATCATCTTTATTAAACCTAACTAAGTATTTCATCATCTTTATTAAACCTAACTAAGTATTTCATCATCTTTATTAAACCTAACTAAGTATTTCATCATCTTTATTAAACCTAACTAAGTATTTCATCTTAGTCAGAAATCAAACGACCACTTTAATGAAGTTACGTTGCATATTTGATGCGTAGGGCTGCTGACCAGCGCAGGTATTTTATTCTTCGTTCCTCTATTTACATCTACAGTTACAGTATTTTACAGACACTGACACTCGAAGCTGTTCATGTTTTTGCTTTTTAATGAAGTAGACTTCAGATTCCTTCAGCTAACTGTCCCATCCCGACTCCTTGAATTGGCTTCCACATCTGAGACGCTGCTTTTCTATTGCACCCAACACATGAAATCTTCCTTCAACCGACCTAATAACAACACATTCTGGGGGCGAGGCAGGTTTAGAGCTCTAATCAGTGTCGGTGACCAGTCCAGAAAGCTGACATCACTCCCGACATGCAGCCGAGCAGCAGCCAAGTCTCACATGCCTCTCAAATGGATTGAGCATGAAGTCACTTCCCTCATAAACTCTGGGAGTAACGAGAGAGGGGGGGAGGGGGGGGCGTATCATGAGAGTAACAGACCGCTGCTCGTTTCACGTCATTTTCTTACGTTTTCCTTTACAAGCCGTTTAGCTCCAAAGTGCTGATGAATCCTCAAGAGGTTTTGTGGCGAGCCCACTTCACCGACGTGGGGAATGACTCATGAGAGGAGGGAATAATCCTGGACCGTCCCACGGGAGACGACTCACACCCCATTACAAGCAACCGATAGAGACCCAGATCAATGATTGTTGGTTTAGCAAACTAAAAACATACATTTAACAATGTAGAACAAAATAACTCAATCTGCTGAATTAAAACTCACTAACACAAGCAAACTTATTCTAATTTACCCCATTTTTTGTTTAGTGCTAATTAAGGCAGAATCATTCATGTGCAGCTGTAGCACGTTAGTATGTTACATTGCATCAACATACAAAGTCCATGCAAAGATGTTAGTAGATCAGGCGGAAACCTTCTGGTCTGAAAAGTGAAGTCAAAGCTTCATGTGTTAAAGCTGCATTCTCTCTCCTGACCACCAGGGGCGACTCCTCTGGTTGTATAGAAGTCAAAGCTTCATGTGTTAAAGCTGCATTCTCTCTCCTGACCACCAGGGGGCGACTCCTCTGGTTGTATAGAAGTCAAAGCTTCATGTGTTAAAGCTGCATTCTCTCTCCTGACCACCAGGGGGCGACTCCTCTGGTTGTATAGAAGTCAATAGAAAATGACTCTACTTCTCTCTTGATTTATTCCCTCAGTAAACATTGTAAACATGAGTTTATGTCTCAATCTCTAGTTTCAAGTCTTCTTCAATACAGCATGATGTTCATTTAGTAAATTATGGTCCATTTAGAGTCAAACAGACCATAAAGAGGGGATGCTTTAGGGGCGGGGCTACAGGGTGATTGACAGGTCTCTACCAGAGATGTATATGCCGTCTCTACGTCACTCCTCAGTCCTAATATGGTCACTTCCTGTTCACTGGTTGCAAAACCAACATGGCGACGGCCGTAATCCAAGATGGCGACGCCGAAATTGCCAAACTCAAAGCTTCTAAACGACAGTCAACAAACCAACGAGTGACGTCACGATGACCACGTCCACTTCCTTTATACTACTTTACGATATTAAACACCGACCCGTCAACGGAATAAACAATAACGAGCGAACGACCGTCTAAAGACGAAGCCGAGAGAGTTCGATCGACAATACCCTCAAACACATCATTTGTGTTCACATGAGGTTTTAAGTGAAGCTGATGTTTTGACCCTCGAGGGTTCGTAACAACTGGGGAAAACCCCGATCTGGATCGTCACCAGAACCTAATCAGGTCCGTTGCTGATAAATTAAATCTTGATTTCCTGCTGACAGACGGACCAGGCGAACAAATCAAGTTTCAACTTCAGCAAAAAAAAAAATATATATATATATATATATCTTTTTATAAATGACATGAAATGAAGGATGTTTGTGAAGGTTTGTGAGCATTCTGTTAAAAACAAACCCCTTTCCACATATCAGCTTCACACAAAACAAAAAAAAAAGGATTATAAATAGCTCGCAGTGAAAACAGTGGAGGGAAATAAGCTATTAATGGAGAGAAAGGTCCCAGGAGGTCCGGGCGGGGCAAAGCATGCTGGGATAACACGGAGGAGGCGGAGCCAAAGAGCGCCTCTGTTTACTGTTGGGATGCAACGTAAGTCAAATGGGGAACATTTTCCATATTTAACCAGAACAGTACAGCACAGTCCGCCTTCTAGATGTCACAGGTTTGATTCCTTACAGCAGACGTCGGTGTCTTTGAGCAAAACATTTAAATAAGAGCTTCACCGAATGTCTAAAAGGACGAACTC
>JACSYO010001334.1:15000-27500 GCA_016806645.1 Ophiodon elongatus | reverse complement strand
TCAGCACACCCAGACTTCCCTTCTGCACTCACACGTTCACCGAACACCTGCTGTTTCATCTGTGATTCTCCATCAGTTCGAGCCTCTGCAGATGAGTGAGAGAACCTCTGAGACCATGACTCGGTTCCCTCTAACGAGCTGCAGCTCTGCACATTTCACTGTGAAGGATCATGAACTAAATATACTGCAGGAAACTGTACCGCGCTCTCCTCTGATGCAGCTGCAGCATCGTTAACGGCACGACGGCATGTCGGGTGAAACGTTGTGAGAAATGACCCTTATTTGCTTCCTTTCTTTCTTTAAGTAGGACGCTGGAAGCAGGAGGCAATTAGCTTAGCTTAGCATAAAGACTGGAAGCAGAGGGGAACAGCTAGCCTGGCTCCAACCAAAGACCAACAACACACCAACACTTAAAGACTTAAACACTAAAGCTCAGTAATAATAAACATTCTGTTTACTCTGTGCACAAACACAATGGAAGGCTCTTTAAAGCCATGACATGACTATATTTATACAATAAGAAATATTAGCTATGTACGTACGTATCTGCATATTTGTATGTGTGTATATGAATGCATATATATATATATCTATATATATATATATAGATATATATATATATATAATTTGTTTTAATTTATTAATGTATTCATTATTTTTTGTCTTGTTTTTAATAATGTAGTTTGCTGTTGTTTTCCAGTGCATATCTTGAAAATAAAATATAATAAATATATAAATGTTATCACAAAGAGAATAATTCATTAGCTAAAAACATTTGCTGCTTCCAGCTTCTAAAATATGATAATATGTGGATTTTATTGTAAATTGAATATATTAAGGTTTTAGACTACAGGTTGGACAAAACAAACACTGGGCTCTGAGAATTAAAAAGAAAAAATATTGAAAACTGACTTAATACTTTTAAATGGAGATCAAATAGATAAAAAAAATATTTATATGATTAAAAAGGAGTGAAGAAAGATGCACTTCACAGCAGATTCATTTTATTTTTCCTATGGGTGCAACTTTAGCAGATGAACACAGACTAAATGATTTACTAATGATAAATCATTACTATTATCATTATTATTTAACAGATTATTTGATATGTCATTTTTAGTTGAAGCTCCAGAATGCTCTTCTTTCATTTCACCATCTGATCATAACAAATAAGAATGGTATAATACATTTAATTGATTTAAACTACAACATTTTAGAGTTTAAAATAGCAGTTTTGTGCAGTGCAGTCAGATTAAAATGTCTGCAGTGACGTCATGACACTGATGGTTATCATTCATTCGTTTTAATGAGGAACATCGCCATCTAGCTCTGATCCTCGTCTCTTCATGTAACTGGAGAAAAATAAGGATCATAACCTCCACATCGCTGTGTGGCTTTTATTTCTCTCTGTCTCTCGGTCTTATAATAAATAAATAAATTAATAATAATTAATAATAATATATATATGATTATCGCAGGATCCTGCCAGGGTTCACATGTCAAATAAATCATTTATAATTAATACAGAATAAAAAAAGTTTTTTTTAGAATTATTTTAGAATTATATAAAAGTTTTTTTTTTCATTAATTGTAAGATGTTTATTTGACTCTCTTTTCGGCATTGTAAATTATTATTGAATTAATATTCCTGCAGAAAATAAAAAAAACGTGTGTGCATGTCTGTGTTGACTCCAGGCTCGTGCACAGGTTAGTAGGCTTCCGAATTCACCGACGTTAAAACAGGGACTTCCGGAAATGACCTTCAAAATAAAGATACTGTTTTTACAGGATTTAATAGTTTGTATATAGTTAAAAAGAATTGCAAAACAATATATAGCAAAATACATACATTCAAACAAAAATTCCAAGGGGGACAACCGCAGAGGATAAGAAACAATAAATAGAAATAGAAGCATAAAACATTTGAATAAAACAATAAAACAACAAAAATAATAAAAACAATAAACATAGATGATATGGTTAGTAAAAAACAGATAACAGTACTTCAAAACAATTATATATATATATTTTATTATAAAAAAATAAGTATATTTTAATAAGAAAAAGGGTGCGATGCATGCCGTTACTGTTTTTACAGCATTTAATAGTTTGTATATACAATTAAAAATACTTGTAAAGTCACACTTATATAGTATTGAAGGACAAAAAAAGAGCTTTTATTCTGAAGGCAGAGTTGTTGAACTTCCGGCAGTGACGTGTATTCGTGGGTTACCTCCCCCCCCTCCCCCCCTGGTCCCCCCGCCCCCCCCCCGGATCGGAGCAGCAGTCGGGCCGCTACACAGAGCCGAGCCGCTGCTCCGGGTCTCATCTGAGGAGGACGACGATCATGGACTAAACATGGCCCACAATCGAAGCTTTTTCCTGGAAGGTAAGCCGTGAGACTCCCGCTCCGCTGCTGTCGGCCGGCTGCCATTTTTTTTTTTTTTTTACCCCCACCCGCACACACACACACACATGGTGCTCGAATCCTTCTTGCTAAGGAGGATTGTGTTTGTTGGGGGTGAAATACTGCCTGGTGGCTGTAACATCCTCAGCGATGGCGGCCCGGTGACGGACGCCGCCGGGTTTTGTTTTTCTCTCTTGGGTGCGTGGACGGGAGCTCGGATGCGGGTGAACGCGGATCAGCGACGGAGCGGTCTGGTCCCTTCCGGTGGATTCTACAACCCGGGTCTTGGGTTTTGATGCTCTTTAAGCTAGCGCCGTTAGCTTGGACTCGCATATTGGGCCTTCAGTCGCAGTTTGCTCGGTTTGTTCGTTAAATAACGTTTAAAAGACACATTAAAAATACTTCAACGCTTTTATTATAGACGTTATTAAACGTTAAGTGACGTTTAACGGTCTCCGAGCTAGCTAACATGTTAGCTTCGACTGTTAGCCGGCTAACCATTAACAGTCAGCTGTAAACAGAAACGTTTCCGGTGTTTCAGTGTGGTTACTGTCAGGGCCCCAAACTAGTGGCCTCACACTTACAAACGAGGGGATCCTCACTTACAAACGAGGGGATCCTCACTTACAAACGAGGGGCCTCACACTTACTAACGAGGGGATCCTCACTACAAACACCTCACACTTACAAACGAGGGGATCCTCACTTACAAACGAGGGGATCCTCACTTACAAACGAGGGGCCTCACACTTACAAACGAGGGGATCCTCACTTACAAACGAGGGGCCTCACACTTACAAACGAGGGGATCCTCACACTTACAAACGAGGGGCCTCACACTTACAAACGAGGGGATCCTCACACTTACAAACGAGGGGATCCTCACTTACAAACGAGGGGCCTCACACTTACAAACGAGGGGATCCTCACTTACAAACGAGGGGCCTCACACTTACAAACGAGGGGCCTCACACACAAACGAGGGGCCTCACACTTACAAACGAGAGGATCCTCACTTACAAACGAGGGGATCCTCTCACTTACAAACGAGGGACCTCACACTTACAAACGAGAGGATCCTCACTTACAAACGAGGGGATCCTCTCACTTACAAACGATGGGATCCTCACTCACAAACAAGGGTCCTCACACTTACAAAACGAGGGGCCTCTCACTTATAAACGATGGGATCCTCACTTATAAACGAGGGGCCTCTCACTTATAAACGATGGGATCCTCACTTATAAACGAGGGGATCCTCTCACTTACAAACGATGGGATCCTCACTCACAAAAGAGGGTCCTCACTCTTACAAACGAGGGGCCTCACACTTAGAAACGATGGGATCCTCACTTGCATAGGAGAGGATCCTCACGTACAAACGAGGGGATCCTCCCTTACAAACGATGGGCCTCACACTCACAAACGAGGGGCCTCACACTCACAAACCATGGGATCCTCACCTATAAACGAGGGGATCCTCACTCACAAACGAGGGGCCTCACACTCAAACCATGGGATCCTCACTTATAAACGAGGGGATCCTCCCTCACAAACGAGGGGCCTCACACTTACAAACGATGGGATCCTCACTCACAAACGAGGGGCCTCACACTCAAACCATGGGATCCTCACTTATAAACGAGGGGATCCTCACTCACAAACGAGGGGCCTCACACTCTCAAACGAGGGGATCCTCACTCACAAACGAGGGGCCTCACACTCACAAACGAGAGGATCCACACTCACAAACGAGGGGATCCTCACTCACAAACGAGAGGATCCACACTCACAAACGAGGGGATCCTCACTCACAAACGAGAGGATCCACACTCTCAAACGAGAGGATCCTCACTTGCATAGGAGAGGATCCTCACTTACAAACGAGGGGATCAGAGGCCACGCTCTTAAAAACGTGAAGAAATCAAATGTAAACGTTTGAGTGACAGAAGAAGAGCGTAACTGGGTTGAATGTGTCATCGCTGCCTTGCTCAGTGGCAGTGCCATGAGGGCCGGGCAGCTGTTGTTCAATGAGGAAAAAATACTAGCGACCAGCTGGTTTTTCTTTTCTTTTTTTTAAGGAATTAATCTATATATCGTCATAATTTCCTCAGTAGGAACCAATGTGCTTTGAGCTGAGGGCCACAGACAGGAAGTCAGACGGTATTAAGAGACGCGCTAACGTCTTGGTTTTGTGCTACGGCTTCGTTTTTTTTTTTTGCTGAGGAAGCTTCCTGTCCGAATGAAGTGATGAGAGCCGGTCGAGGTCTCGAAACTGCAACGGAAAAGTGCTTCAATGCGTCCTTTCTTATCTCCTTTAGCAAAGGAAAGGAAAGGAGACGAGCAGCATTTAAAGCGACGCACGTCAATAACATCCTCGTCCTTTCTCGTCCTGGTTTCTGATCCTCGTGAAGTCTCCTTCACGTCCTTCCTCGACCTCGTGACCTTTTCCATTGACGTCCAGGAAAACGGGGTTAGAAAAAGACACTGGTTGTCATTTTGTGACGTGATATGTTGAAAATAATGAAAATGCAGAGCAGCAGCGTTCCGTTACAGAAGGAACAGGAACACGTCGAGGTCTGAACACGAACGTTAATCAAATCTGGGTCAAACGAGACTTTTCTCTACTTCACACTTTAAACTTGTTTCGCTTCATATTTAAGCTCTTTCTCTTTCTCTTCCTCCCTTTCCTCTCTCCTTCTTCCTGCTCTTCTCCCTCTCTCCCTCTTCCTCCTCTTCTCCCTCTCTCCCTCTTCCTCCTCTTCTCCCTCTCCTCTTCCTCCTCTTCTCCCTCCCTCTCCTCCCTCTTCCTCCTCTCTCCCTCTCTCCTGCTCTTCCTCTCCCCTTCCTACTCTCCCTCTTCCTCCTCCTCCTCCTCTTCCTCCTCCTCTTCCTCCTCTTCTCCCTCCCTCTTCCTCCTCTTCTCCCTCCCTCTTCCTCCCTCTCCTCCCTCTTCCTCCTCTCTCCCTCTCTCCTGCTCTTCCTCTCCCCTTCCTACTCTCCCTCTTCCTCCTCCTCCTCCTCCTCTTCCTCCTCTTCTCCCTCCCTCTTCCTCCTCTTCTCCCTCCCTCTTCCTCCCTCTCCTCCCTCTTCCTCCTCTCTCCCTCTCTCCTGCTCTTCCTCTCCCCTTCCTACTCTCCCTCTTCCTCCTCCTCTCTCTCCTCTTCTCCCTCTCTCTTATCCCCCTCTCCTTTTCTTCCTCCTCTGCCTGCTCTTCCTCCTCCTCTTTTCCCCCTCTCTCCTTTCCTTCCTGCCCTCTTCTTCCTCCCCTCCTCTGTCTCCCTCCTCTCCTCTCCTCTCTCTCCCTCCTCTCTCTCTCCTCTCTCTCTCCTCTCTCTCTCTCTCTCCCCCTCTCTCCTCTCTCCTCCTCTCACTCTCTCTCTCTCTCCCCCTCTCTCCTTTCTCTCCTCTCCTCCTCTCTCTCTCTCCTCTCTCTCTCTCTCCTCCCCCCCTCTGTCTCTCTCTCCTCCCCTCCTCTCTCTCTCTCTCTCTCTCTCTCTCTTCCCCTTCCCTTCCTCTCTCTCCCCTCTCCCTCTCTCTCTCTCCTCCCCTCTCCCTCCTCTCTCTCTCTCTCTCTCTCCTCTCTCTCTCTCCTCCCCCCTTCCCCTCCTCTCCCCTCTCCCCCCCCTCCCTCCAGACTGTATTGTTGTTATTGACAGTGATAATGTGAGGATGCATTGAAGCTGGTCCTCCTCTCCTCCTGTGAATGAAGGAGAGGGACGATGCAGCTTTAGGAAGGCTGTATTTTGGTTGGTTAGCTTCCTGCTCAGCAGACGGATGAGTTGCGTTGCCTCCGAGTGTTGCCGTGAGCGGCGGCAAGCTGTTTGGGTTTCATCAACCGAGTTGCTCCTTCGTCTATTTGGAGGAGTCGTGTCCTCGTCAGAGATTCAGTTTGTGCTGCAGGAAATAAACCAGAGTCCCAAAGCTCAGAGACGTTACCGGGGTCTCTCTCTCTCTCTCTCTCTCTCTCTGTCTCTGTCTCTGTCTCTCTCTCTCTCTCTCTCTCTCTCTCTCTCTCTCTCTCTGTCTCTGTCTCTGTCTCTCTCGCTCTCTCTCTGTCTCTCTCTCTCTCTGTCTCTGTCTCTGTCTCTGTCTCTGTCTCTGTTTCTGTCTCTCTCTCTGTCTCTCTCTCTCTCTCTCTCTCTGTCTCTGTCTCTGTTTCTCTCTCTCTCTCTCTCTCTCTCTCTGTCTCTCTGTCTCTCTGTCTCTGTCTCTCTCTCTCTGTCTCTCTCTCCACTTAAATAAAGGGAGGCAGCATCTCCTCGCCGTGGGGGGGAGGAGGGGGAGGACACGCAGCTTTTAAGGCAACATGGAGGTTTGAGCTGATGTTTACCTGCCGGGCGACCGAGAGGTCGCCGGGTTTGAACCCGTGTGTGTTTGCTCCTCTGGTTTAAAGGAGGACGCGTTCTCGTGTCAGCCCTCTGCTGCCGGGGTCTGGAGAAGAAGAACAACCAGCAACTTTGCTCCTCATCAAAGAGTTGTTATTTTGCATTTTAAATAAATCCATCTGGGCAAACGCAGCACATGCACAACTGCTTAAAAGTAGGTTTTATTATTTGGACAATCTTTGGTCGGCTCTTAGTTATCGTTGGCATCAGATCATTCGTGGCACTTGACGGTGCCTGGATTCATCCTCATCGAACAAAATAAGACAAACTTATTAATAATGCTGTGTTCTACGTGCTTTTGCAGGATAATTCTCCCTCCGGTCTGAGGAGACTTCGCCTCCCGAGACTTCACACGTTTCTGTTTCTTAGTTTCCTCTGGTTCTCTTTCAGCTGAGTTCAGTTGCACATTCCTCTTGTGATGTTGACGGGTTAGGGCAACGTTTCACCTCGGGCGTTGAACGACTTCGTTGCCGTCGTCTCTAAAACAGCTATTAATCTTTTTTCATGTATAAAATATGAAATGGTGTAAAAAGGCCCAGCACCCTTGTTTTTTTTTTCTTGTTTTTTCTGCCCATAAATGAAGAAACCAAGAGATTCTCACTTTAATTTTATGACAAAGAAAAGCAGAAAATCCTCAATTAAAAAGCTAAAATAGGAAAATGTTTGGATTTAAGTTAATCAATAATCTAAATGTTTTTTTTCTGACCCAAGAAACTTTATCGCTCCTTTCAACGTTGACCAGATCCACTCCTTCCCTTCTTCCCTTTCACAATAAAAGCCATATAATAAGAGTCATATAATACTCACAGGCTAGTATTTGGTATTTTCTGCATTAAAAACCCCTAAAAGCTGCATTTAAATGAGCTTTTTTACAAACCGTGCATTGAACCCAACAGTCATTGTTGTGGAGATATTAACGTTTCATCAGTGGAGGAAACTCATTGTTGGACGATGTCGACCAGAACTACATCGAAACCCTTTTCATGCAATAATAATAATAAGAATAATAATAATGTTAATAAAAGCTGAAGAGTGAGGCCCAACGGAGCGGGACAAGCTGAGACCAGAGGTAAAACCTGGTGGGACCGTACGATAGAAGAAACCATGAAACCAAACTAACCAAGAGGTCAAATTAATTAATTAAAAATAATTAAAAATAAAGCAGCAAAGCGACGACATCGCATTAAAAAGCCAGTCTGTAAAAAAGGGTTTTGATGGGACCGGAGTCAGAACGTGTTGATGGACCAAAGAAATAATATTCTAAACACACTCGCCCCCCCCCCCCTTCCTCCTCCCTCCACTAAAAGAATCAGTTCACCAAGTCTGTAAAAACTTTCCCGCAGTGACATGAGTGTATTTTGTATTTGTATTAATATTTAGTGAAAGATGCAGAAGTTTTTTTTGTTTTATTTTTTTTAACGCGAGTCTGTGTTTGTGGTCTGATTCCAGCTCTGGATCGATCGGAGGCCCGACGAGACGGAGGCTTCAAGCACAACTGGAGCTTCTCTCTCTCGGGTGACAGTGAAGAGGGGAGGAGTCATGAGTAAGCCCCGCCCCCACACGCTTTAAAAAATCTACTTTTATACCGACTCGTGTCAGTCACACACACACACACACACACACACACACACACACACACCGTGTGAACACGTCTTGTTGGTGTGTCCTCAGTGTGAGCGTGGTGAGCATGGAGGAGATGAACCGGCAGCAGCCGACCTCCCCCGAGGAGAAAAAGGTAAATTCTTCTTCCTAAGTCACCATTACATAATGCCTAATTTGCATATTTAAATATAACATTTCAGAAAACTTGTAATACAAAAAATAATCCTCTTAATGTGAGTGATGAACTGGTGAAGTTTCATGGTGATATCTACTCATTAATGTGTTGACCCTCTTCACCTGTAGAGTCTTCTTCATGTCTGTAATTTAACTAAACATCTCTTTAAACATCTCTTTAATTTTGAACCTGTTTTTTTCCACAGTTCTGGAGAGTTATGCAAATGAGCACATTTGATAAGATAATGCCTCATTTGCATATTTAAACGTGTGTGTGTGTGTGTGTGTCCTCAGTCTCCCACTCTGAGGCACTTTACCTCCTCTGATCCTTTGAGAACGTATGAAAACCGGCCAAATAATCACATGAGGCCTCTGAACAAGCTGGCACCCAAAAGACTCAGGTACACCACTTTATTCATATTTATATTTATATTCATATTTATATGTATATTTATATTCATATAAAGTCTGAAATGTGATTATTTGATTATCAATGAAAACACTGGAGATTCAAAATGAGTCTTAAATCTGGAATAAGCAACTTATTATTAATAATAATAATAATAATAATAAACCAGATTCAAGTCTTTCTTTCAAGTAAAATGTCTTCTTTTTAGGGAACTTTTATTTATTTTTAACCTGAGAATTAGTTTTAATATTTAATCTGAAATTACTTTCTAAACCAGTTTTTATTTATTTTTATTTTGTTTTACTGGCAGAATTTTATAGAAACGGATAAAAAGAAATGTAGATAATAAATCTCATTAATTCACTTTTGACAGTGCAAATCCATTTTTTGTTTGTTTATCACACTGGAACGTAAATAATATATTTATCAGGTAACAAATGGGTAAATAATAAATAGAATAAAATAATAATAACAAGATGACAGTTAAATAAAATCCTACATTCTTTTTAAGAGGTAGAATAAACCTTCATCACATTATAAATCTGATTTAAATCACATTTAACTCGCATTAAGCGTGAATAAATTAATATATGTACGTTTGTTTGACTCTACGTTGCCCCCCCCCCCTGCCCGCCCCCCTTGCCCCCCCCCCCCCCCTGCAGCGATGTCCCCCTCTCCGTAGCAACGCCCTCCCCCATCCCCAACAGAACCAACTACTTCATCATCAGCCCGGCGCCGTCGCAGGGCATCGTCCTCCAGGGGCGACACTTCCAGCACGCTCAGATGCCCTCCGCCGTCCGGAAGCCGGTCCAAAGGTGAGCGGCAGGTTCACAGTGGGGCAGGAAGTAAACAGGAAGTCAACGGCACGTAAACAGGAAGTAAACGGGAGGTAAACAGGAAGTAAACAGGAAGTCAACGGGAGGTAAACAGGAAGTAAACAGGAAGTCAACTGGAGGTAAACTGGAGGTAAACTGGAAGTAAACAGGAAGTAAACGGGAAGTCAACAGGAAGTCAACTGGAGGTAAACAGGAAGTAAACAGGAAGTCAACTGGAGGTAAACTGCAAGTAAACAGGAAGTCAACTGGAGGTAAACTGGAAGTAAACGGGAAGTCAATGGGTAGTAAACATGAGGTAAAACGGAAGTCAACGGGACGTAAACAGGAGGAGTTAAACAGGAAGTAAAAAGGGGGTAAACAGGAAGTCAACAGGAAGTAAACAGAAGGTAAACAGGAAGTAAACAGAGGGTAAACAGGAGGTAAACAGGAAGTCAACAGAAGGTAAAAAGGAAGTCAACAGGAAGTCTACAGGATGTAAACGGGAGGTAAACAGGAAGTCAACAGAAGGTAAACAGGTGGTAAAAAGGAGGTAAACAGGAAGTCCACAGGCAGTAAAAAGGAGGTAAACAGGAAGTATGCTGGTCAGCGAGTCTCGACATCCTCTTATTGTGACGCAGCAACTGTCGCTGGATTACTTTGATTTTGATTTGAGAACTTCAGGTAAACTCTGGAAGAACAAAGCGTGTTTCTAAACAGATTTATAGACGTTTATGGAGCATAAACATGTTGTTTTTCAACAAAAATATCTCAAGTTTGAATCAAAAACATATTTTCTTGTTAAGATGAAGTGCAGTTGTCGTCAACTTCATTAAAAGCTCTTAAGAATCTGTTTCTTCCCTCATTAAATCGTAGCGGTTTTGTTTTATGCTGCAAAACTAAAATGCTAATTAAAATGATGTTTTGATCTTTGGATAAAATAAATGCAGCCGTACTTTTAATAAAGCTTCTAAAAATTAACTAAAGTTATTTAATCCCAGATTCTTTTTTATTTGTAGGCCTCTTAACAAAAGGGCAATAATAAAGTTAATTGATTATTTTTTGGGGGTATTTATTTGACTTGAATCATTTACGACATAATAAAAAAGAAAATACGGAAAAAATAAAAGTCGAGATATTTAAAACAAAACCTTGAACGTAGCGCTTTGTTCATGAAGTCAACGGAGGTCAGTTAGCGGTTCTTAATTAAGCCAAATTAACCAAAACTGACCTTATTTTATTCCTAATGAACGTTCACTTTAATTGAATTGCATTAGTGAGACGTTTCTGTCTTTTCTTGATTTATTTCTGTCTCCCAGCAGCCTTGATCTGAAGGAAAGGTAAGACTTCACCCCTCCGACTGGACCTCATCCACCACAAACATGGTCCATTTACCACCACAGACCTTCAGTGGGACGTTTATGTGTTTTTTTTGGGGGGGTGTCGAAACTAAAACAGAGCCAATATGGCAACATTTTGGATTTCAAGCCCACATAAGAGGTGAAACCACAGACTGGATATAGGAAGTGGACGTTGTCATGGTGATGTCACTCGTTGGTTTGTGGACGGATGTTTTGAAGCCTCGCGTTTGGCCATTTGGCCGTCGCCATCTTGTTTTTTTTCACAACCAGTGAACAGGAAGTGACCATATATGGACTGAAGAGGACGTAGAGACGCCGTATACGTCTCTGCTTTATGGTCTGTTTGACTCTAAATGGACCATAATTTACTAAATGAACATCATGCTGTATTGAAGAAGACTTGAAACTAGAGATTGAGACATAAACTCATGTTTACAATGTTTACTGAGGGAATAAATCAAGAGAGAAGTAGAGTCATCTTCTATAGACTTCTATACAACCAGAGGAGTCGCCCCCTGGTGGTCAGGAGAGAGAATGCAGCTTTAACACATGAAGCTTTGACTTCTATACAACCAGAGGAGTCGCCCCCTGGTGGTCAGGAGAGAGAATGCAGCTTTAACACATGAAGCTTTGACTTCTATACAACCAGAGGAGTCGCCCCCTGGTGGTCAGGAGAGAGAATGCAGCTTTAACACATGAGGCTTTGACTTCTATACAACCTCACGTCTTGTACAATAAATGTACATTTTTAATCCAAGCTCACAACGTGCAGTGTTCTATTTTTTATTTTTTTAACTGACCACATTGTCTTTCATGTCTCTCCTGCAGAAAAGACTTCTCCACCACGCAGCAGGCGGTAGAAGTGGACAGCATCGTCCTCACCTGTCCAGAGAGCTCAGGTAGAGTCCACGGCTCACGTCACAATCAAACGGGAGACATTTCTCTTTTTCTAAATCATCCTCGAAGCTGCGGTTGAGTGTCGACGGGCACACCGTGTTCCTCTAGCTGGGCGGAAAATACTGAATCGTGTGTGTGTGTGTGTGTGTGTGTGTTGTGCATGTGTGTGTGTGTGACAGCCAGCAGCGTCTGCAGGGCTACAGATCTGTGCAGAACCTGCCAGTAGAGGAGATCTCAGGCCTCCCACATCTAATCCTCAAAGCTCCTGGCCGAGGGAGGAGAGGCTTATGAAACACTCGGCTAAGAAAGGCTCTCTGACCGAATACGGAAATAATCGCGCGGTTTTTGGCAACAACAACAAAAAAATTAATAAATAAATAAAGATGGGACAGCGAAGGTGACCTTGGTTGGGAAACGTTTCCCAAATTAGTTTTTTATCATCCATTTATT
>JACSYO010001334.1:0-5000 GCA_016806645.1 Ophiodon elongatus | reverse complement strand
TGCAACAAGTGCCTGTTGTCTGGAGCGTTGCCCTGTGTGCGTGTCGTTCTCCTCGTGGATGGATGGATGGTTCCGGTTCCTTTCATGACGCCGTCGGTGGCCTTCGTCTTGCAGGTTGATGGTGTACCCGCCTCCTCCAGCCAAAGGCGGCATGTCGGTCACTAACGAAGACCTCCACTGCCTCAACGACGGAGAGTTCCTCAACGACGTCATCATAGACTTTTATTTAAAGTGAGTGCACACGAAAAACATCCCCCCACTGTTTTCATTCCCTCTGCCACGGAGAAGCTTCAGTTCCCGCCTCCCCTCTTGTCCGTCTGCGTTTTTAGATATTTAGTCCTGGAGAGGTTGAAAAAGGACGACGCGCAGAGAATCCACGTGTTCAGCTCCTTCTTTTACAAGAGGCTGAACCAGCGGGAGCGGAGGAACGCGCCCGACACCACCAACCTGCCGTGAGTCTCAAGCAGCTCCAGCCACGTCGCGTCGTATTCACGGGATTCTGCTGCTCAGGTGATCCAACTTGTGGTTTTCATTTTTTATTTTTTTTTCCAGAATCCAGAAACGGAAGCACAACCGGGTGAAGACGTGGACTCGGCACGTGGATCTCTTCCAGAAGGACTTCATTTTTGTTCCCATCAACGAGTCGTGAGTCTTCTGTATAACTTTAGCTTTTTTATTTTTCAGTTTAATCTATTTTTACTTATTTGTAAAAAAAGAAAATTCTTTATTTTTAAATGTATACATTTTATTTTCTATTCTTTTCTCTTTAATATTTAAAATTTCTATATATTTCTTTCATATTAAAGTTTTTTTATAGATTTGTTTTTGGTAATTTTGTCTTTGAAATTTAGTAAATTATTTAAACAATGTCTTTATATATTTATATATATATATATATATATATATATATATATATATATATAAATGTAAAAATATAATCAACAAAGAAAGATTTGTTTAAAAAAGAATATATATATATAGAAAAAATACATATAGAAAAGAAAATATATATATATTAAATATATATATATATATAAAAATGTAATCAACAAAGAAATATTTGTTTTATTTATATATATATATATTATTGTTTTGTGGCGTGTGTGTGATGCGTCACCAGGCCCCATTGAGCTTGAGTCCTGTCTCTCTGGGTCTTCCTGGTTGATTACGTGCTTAATGAGTGACTGACTCTGTGTTGTTTTATATATTATGTGTATATGAGTGACTGACTCTGTGTTGTTTTATATATTATGTGTATATGAGTGACTGACTCTGTGTTGTCAGGGCTCACTGGTATCTGGCCGTCATCTGCTTCCCGGGTCTCAAGGGTCCGGTCTACGAGCAGAACCCGCTCTTCCACGGCGCCCCGCCGGCCTCCGCCTCGCCTGCGGATGCCCCGTCGGAGGAGAGCATCCCGGAGCACTGCCGGCCTCTGTCCCCGGACGGAGACGGGCTGGACGGCCCCTCGGAGGACCCGTCCTCCGGCGGCCCCGAGGCGCCCGCGGGCGCTCGGGCCGAGGCCGAGCCCTCCGCCAAGGAGAGCGCCGCCTTCACAGACCCCGGGGCGCCCGAGGCGTCCTGCACCACCACGCCGCCCGGCATCGGCCCGGCGGACCCAGAGCAGCAGTACACCAGTGAGTCCAGGAAACACGCGTAATGAAGTATAACACGGTTTAGTTTTGTTAGCAAATATTATTAAATATTATATTTGTTGTATATATTGTGCATTTTTCTTTTCTTCTTCTTCTTCTATTCTATTTTGTATATATTGTTCTTTTCTATGTAAAATGTTTTCTTTTCTTATGTAAAAATGCTGCTGTACCGAAACAATTTCCCCTTGTGGGATTAATAAAGTATTTATCTATCTATCTATCTAATATGGTACATTATGATCTATTATGGGACATGAGACGTAGTATTACATAGTAAAAAGTATACGTTTATCCCCTGCAGGATTAAATCAACATCATGAACTTCTTATCCAGCTGCTTTTGCTGAATACAAGATAATAATTCATTGTAAAATACGTATTTTTAAGATAATTTAAGAAGTATTATTTTGGTGTCGGTACCAGAATTACTGCCAGTTCTACACATTGTTTAATCTGGTGTTTGAAATATCAGGAAATATATTTTAACAAACGTCCTTCCCAGTTTCTTAAAGAAATTTGTTCTGTAAAGAGATTAAATTGAGTTTTTCCTCTGAAAAGCAACAAGCACACGTAGATCTGGATCCGACCTTTGACCTTTAGAGTTCCCATAAACACACCATCAAAGAGACGAGCAGGCTTTCAGGCTTTGTTGAGACGATGTGGGAACAGTTGGTTCATGAGCAGATGTATAAGTATAAGTATATATATGTATATATATATATGTGTAGATGTATATGTGTATATATGTATATATGTATGTTCTTTAACTCTGATGTTTCCAGGTGAGCTGCAGAGGATCAGCGTCTGCTACGGTTCAGCCAAAGGAGACGCCGACACCTTCTCCGACGACCAGAGCTCCTGTCAGGTACCGGCTCTCCTCCTCCTCCTCCTCCTCCTCTTCCTCTTCCTCTTCCTCCTCCTCTTCCTCTTCCTCCTCCTCTTCCTCTTCCTCCTCCTCCTTCTCCTTCTCCTGTCTTTTCCTTCTTCTTGTTCTCCCTCATCTTCCTCATCTCCTTCTTCTACTTCCTCCTCCTCTCCTCCTCCTGTCCTCCCCGTCTCTCCTCCTCTCCTCCTCCTCCTCTCCTCTCCCTCCTCCTCTCCTCTCCTCCTCCTCCTCTCCTCTCCTCTCTTCTCTTCTCTTCTCCTTTCCTCCTCCTCCTCTCCTCCTTCTCCCCTCCTTTCCCTCCTCCTCTCCTCTCTCTCCTCCTCCTCCTCCTCTCCTCTCCTCCTCCTCTCTTCTCCTCTCCTTTCCTCCTCCTCTCCTCCTCTCCCCTCCTCTCCTCCTCCTCTCTCCTCCTCTCCTCCTCCTCCTCTCCTCTCCTCTCCTCTCCTCTCCTCCTCTCCTCTCCCCTCCTCTCCTCCTCTCCTCCCCCTCTCCTCCCTCTCCCTCTCCCCTCCTCTCCTCCTCTCCTCTCCCCTCTCCTCTCCTCCCCTCTCCTCCTCCTCTCTCCTCCTCTCCTCCTCTCCTCTCCCTCTCCTCTCCCTCCTCTCCCTCTCCTTCTCTCTCCTCTCCTCCTCCTCTCCCCTCCTCCTCCTCCTCCTCCCCTCTCCTCTCCCTCTCCTCTCCCTCCTCTCCCCTCCTCTCTCCGTCCTCTCTCCTCCTCTCTCCTCCTCTCTCCTCCTCTCTCCTCTCCTCCTCTCTCCTCCTCTCCTCCTCTCTCCGTCCTCTCTCCTCTCTCCTCCTCTCTCCTCTCCTCCTCTCTCCTCTCCTCCTCTCTCCTCCTCTCCTCCTCTCTCCTCCTCTCCCCTCCTCTCTCCGTCCTCTCTCCTCCTCTCTCCTCCTCTCTCCTCCTCTCGCCTCTTCTCCTCTCTCCTCCTCTCTCCTCCTCTCCCCTCCTCTCTCCGTCCTCTCTCCTCCTCTCTCCTCCTCTCTCCTCCTCTCGCCTCTTCTCCTCTCTCCTCCTCTCCCCTCCTCTCTCCGTCCTCTCTCCTCCTCTCTCCTCCTCTCTCCTCCTCTCTCCTCTCCTCCTCTCTCCTCCTCTCCTCCTCTCTCCGTCCTCTCTCCTCTCTCCTCCTCTCTCCTCTCCTCCTCTCTCCTCTCCTCTCTCCTCTCTCCTCCTCTCTCCTCTCCTCCTCTCTCCTCTCTCCTCCTCCTCCTCTCCCTCTCCTCTCCTCTCTCCTCTCCTCTCCTCTCCTCTCCTCTCTCTCCTCCTCCTCCTCTCCCCCCTCCTCCTCCTCTCCCCTCCTCTCTCCTCCTCTCCTCCCCCCCTCTCCTCCTCTCCCCTCCTCCTCTCCTCCTTCCACTGACGTTGCCTCCTGTGTCTCCAGGACGAGTGCAGTGAGGACGGGGCTCTGGCCGAGGAGGCGCTCAGCTCGGAGGCCTCCGCTCTGGCCTCCAGGCTGAACCTGTGCAAACAGTAAGTCGGTGCACGTCCGTCCTCCCACCAGCAGGGGGCGTGGCGGCGCTCTTCTGGAGCAAACAGCAGAGAGAATGTTGCTCTGCTGACTGTGTTTCTCTGCTTCAGGCCGTGTATCCTCATCATGGACTCACTGCGAGGTCCGGCCAGGTCGACGGTGGTGAAGACTCTCAGAGAGTGAGCGGCTTTTATTTTAGAGATTTTATTTTGTGGTTGTCGTGGGTATAATATGACTTTTATATATTATAAATATTACACAGGACTTTATATTATATTATATATATTATACTGGTCTTTTATATATTATATATATTATACAGGACCTTTATATATTATACAGGACTTTAAATTATATTATATATAGATATATAGATATATATCTAGATCTATATATCTGTATATCTATAGATATATAGATATATAGATCTAGATATATATATATAGATATATAGATATTATACTGGACTTTTTTTATAGTATATATATTATACAGGACTTTATATTATATATATCTTATAATGGACTTTTATATATTATATATATTACACAGGACTTTATATTATATTATAACGGACTTTTATATATTATATATATCTTATAATGGACTTTTATATATTATACATATTATACAGGACCTTTATATTATATATATTATACAGGACTATTATATTATAGAATATATATTATACAGGACTTTATATTATATATATATTATATGGGACTTTATATTATATATATTATATGGGACTTTATATTATATATATTATACAGGACTTTATATTATACAGGACTTTTATATATTATATATATTATACAGGACTATTATATTATAGAATATATATTATACAGGACTTTATATTATATATATTATATGGGACTTTATATTATATATATTATACAGGACTTTATATTATATATATTATACAGGACTTTTATATATTATATATATTATACAGGACTTTATACTATATATATTATACAGGACTTTTATA